>SSSI01004082.1:0-65932 GCA_004796505.1 Oryzaephilus surinamensis | reverse complement strand
GGAAAATTGTGAAAGTTGTAAAGGAAAAAAACAAAAATTCATAATTATTTTTCGAATTTGCTAAATATTTTACATTTTAATTTTGGTCAGAATTTTTTAAAGTTTGAAAACTAAATCAAAACGAAATCTTTTTTACGAATGAACGAATTCACTGGTACTTTTTCCAACTTTCCTTTATGCACTGCTTTTATTCGAACTCTAGCTGCTGCTGCTCTATAATTTTTTTTTTTACAAAATCATAAGGCAAGCCTTGATAAATCACACATAGTGTAAAGTTCATTTTAAATGAAATTTTTATTGTTACCAAATCAGTTCTACATGCATATAATAATAAATATATAAAGTAATTATGTGTCATACAACATACAATACGTACATACACACATGCATTCCTCCTGACGTAGATTGTTTCCAGGTTGTTGACTTCTTATAACACATTGGATTGTAAAGAAAGTCTTAATGTATGTTTATATGTATTTAATTTCTGACTTATAAACACAATAAAGAGATTGCTATAACGAATAAATATTTTAAATATTTTTTTTATATACGTATATGTGTATATAAATAAAATAATAATAAAATACTGAATAATGTTACAATAACATTCAAAACAAATAAATTACAAAATTGATAAATATATATTTATATTTATTTGTTGATTAAGGAGATTGAGGAAATATTCGTTGGATAAATGCTTTCTCTTTCATCTCAGTAAAATTCTATTAATGGTACATATATCTATTTTTAATAAACGAAAATATTTAAAAAATGTAGGTAATATAATTTTTCTATAAAATGAAATCTGTTACATTACGTTTAGAGAAGAATTCAATTTCATAGTGTTATTCTGTGTAGTATTATTTAAGACGCCTTTCTAAAGTAACGTTACAGTTACGTTTATATGCGATTCAAGAGTGCACGAACAAGACTCTTGTGGTATTTATGCCTAACCAGAAAGCAAACTAGCTGGTTTCAAGTTTAAAGGAGAGACAGGAAGTCCACAAAGTGTATGTGTGTTATATATTTTAATAGCAATATTATAAATTTAGTAAGACAACATTAACGCCCTCACCTACTAATTGTATATGCAAATCATATTTGTTTAATGTGAATATACTACAAAGTGCATTTGATAACATGAAACCAACTACTATGGTTGCAAAATACGTCCATTGACTTCTTTGGTAAGTTTATTTACAAACTTATACGTACGTATATGTAAATATAAGTTATACTCGGACTTATTAAGTTATTATATCGTTCTTATCAATAGTCAGTGCGCTGATATTACTTATAAATATCCTTAAATCATTGATTTTTTTTATAAGTACTCGTATGTATTTAGAATTTTAGATGCAAGTACATATAAATGAAAGTAGGTTACTATATCGTAAAAGTAAAATTTACTGTACAGTATTTGGATATTATTGTAGTTATATTCATTTTCACAATGTAATAACACAACAAAATGACTTCTTCGAAATAAGTGTTATAATCTCGGTTATAATATACTTATTCATATAAAATAAATACGCTTATAAAATATTATGTAGGTAGTTTTATTTTGAAATAAGTATTTCAATTTTAAATTTCTTTTCTATGACCCATAAAAAATCATCTAGCTTATAATCATATCATTTATATGAAACTTATTTGTAAAATATTTTACAAATATGAATTTTATACACCTATTTTTGTATGGTCTTTATGATATTATCGAATGTAATATGTATCATGTAGATGGAAAGTTATTGCGACAATTTTACAAGATGCAAATTGAAGTTACAAAAGTGTAATTGAAATGTGTTGTTTTCCAGCTCCGGAAGAAGATCCTTCAGCGCAAAAGTGTTTCACAAAAGAAGACTGGGTTCTCTTGGATGCAATGGGAGCAAATCCATCACCAGCAAGTTCTGGAAAATTTCTTACAATGCACAAGAGACGACGTAAAAAACTTACTACACGATCCTTATTACAGGATCATGCAATTCTTGATGACATTCATCATGGAATAGTACAGGTAAATGGATTTTTTTACAAAGAAAAGTTTCATAAATATATCACTGTTTTTAATTTTCATTTTAGAATATATTAAGCCGTTGCGGTAATTGGGCATTTAATGCCTTTACATTAGAAACCGTTGCCGGTGGCAGATCACTGCCCGTACTTTGTGTCCATCTTTTCCACTGGTACGGATTATTAGACTATTTTCAATTAGACGTTGTTCGTGTTTGGAAACTCTTTAGTAAGTTTTATAACTATATGTTCAAACGTAGACTGAAATGAATTGTTTATTTTTAAGGTTTAATAGAAGAGGGTTATCACAGTACCAACCCTTATCATAACTCAATTCATGCTACCGATGTAACACAAGCAATGCATTGTTTTTTACAAGAACAAAAGGTAAGTGCATAAATTTAAACTTTAGAAAACGACTAATAAATGATTTATTTTTAGATCAGGAAACATATTACACAGCTGGAAGTAATGGCGGCTTTAATAGGAGCCGTCGCCCACGATTTAGATCATCCCGGTGTAAATCAACATTTTCTTATTTCAACTTCTAATCATCTAGCAATTTTATACCAAGTACCTATTTTTCCAATTTTTTTTTTAATTTTCCATTTTCTGATTTGTGTTCTTTTGTAGAACATGTCAGTATTGGAGAATCATCATTGGAGATCGGCTGTAGGATGTCTTTTAGAAAGTGGTGTGGCAGATCAGTTGAGGCCTTATCATGATGAACTTGAAGAGCAAATACGTGAATTAATTTTAGCTACTGATATTAATAGGCAGCAGGAATTTCTGACAAAATTTAAAGTACTATTACAAATCTTCTCGTAGAAAAACTAAAGTAATATATTTTTTGAATTTCAGACACATTTAGATCAAGGCACTTTAGATATGGGAAAACCAGAAGATCGACAATTTATATTACAAATAGCTTTAAAATGTGCAGATATATCGAATCCAACCCGACCATGGGATATATCACATAAATGGAGTTTAAAAGTCTGCGATGAATTCTTCCGTCAGGGTGAATTTGAAAGACAACTTAATCTTCCAGTTACTTCCATTTGCGATCAACAATCTACTTCTGTTGCCAAAATTCAAGTTGGGTTCTTCCGTTTTGTTGTAACTCCATTGTTTAGTGAATGGCATCGTTTCTTGCATAGTCCATTATCAACACATATGATGGATCTTTTAGAATCGAATAGGAAAAAATGGGAAGCCCAAGAACGAGCTGAACAGGCAGAAGAAACTCAAACAGAATTATCAGATGCTGAGCCAGAAATTAGTGATGATGAAGAAGCAACTAAAAAATCATCAGAAACGCCAAGTATCGTAGATTTTATACCGCCTCCCCAAATACAGACACAGAGGTATTTATAGTTTTAGTTTGGACTCGCTTGTTGGAAACATTTCGTGTTTATTTTGTAGAGAAATAAGAAGACAATCATTAGCTGTTCCAATATTAGAAAATACTTTAGGTGTTAGAAGACATTCAGTACCAGTAAATATGGAGCAATCACTGCCAAGAACTATTTATAGAAGAGAAAGTTTACCTTCTGGCAAAACTACATCGGGCCGTTCGCCTGTAAGTCCCCAGACTGAATCAAGGGCTTCCAGTGGCCTTAAAGAAGAAGATGAATTATTACGCTTTGGTTCACAATCATCGGACATTTCATCGGGTAGTCCGCATCATTCGGTATTTTCAACTGGTGCAGAAGATCTACCAGAGAGGCCTTTAAGTGCTGAAAATCTATTACCAGAACCAAATATAGCATCCATGACAAGTAATGAAGCGGTTAGTAGACTATCGTCCGTTCTTCAGGGTAATTCGGCACCATCCCAAGCGAAGTGCTTAACAAGACAACAGACTTTTCCGCCACCACAGCCTTATGTACGAATGCGATATATGTCGGCTACTGTTGAAATGTCTGCTTGCAAAGAAACTGTTCATGAAGGTAATATTAAACTTATTTTCAAAGTGCATTTTTTATTTAAACCTTTTCTCATTTTTTAGGAGATAGTAGGTCGAATTCATCTCATGGCTCACAAGAAAACATATCAAACAATAATAATAATCCACCTCAATATACTATACCTTCCATAGCAGTATTGAGTCCAAATAATAGTAGACCTCCTGATTTGTTGTTACCTGAAAGTATTCCACCTCCGATTCAACCGCCACCACAAAAATCATCATTAGCTAATAAACGGGAAACTGACACCGCTGATAAAGACAAAGTATTGAAAATGGTTAAATTATCAGAACCAGGCGAACGTTATGAAAAGGAAAATGTTGATCCTAGAAGGTTACCAACTACGGTATAATAAATTTTGCCATATGTTTAATTACAAAAAATATACACGCGTATATATTTAAATATTTGTTTAGAGTTTATCGCGAAGGCGTGGTTCAGCTCCAGTTTCATTACCCCTAACAAAACCAGACGATAATTTACCTCCTGCTGGCGGGGGGTTAATTGTTACTGAATCACCGTCCCTTAGAAGAGGATCAGTGCCAATCGAAATTGCTCATTATCGTAGGATTTCTAACTTTTAATCAATTTTGATACGCACTAATATTATGTAATCATCTATTTTCCAGAAACTTATACTTATGACGATGAAAATTTCATCGAAACAGCGATAAATATAACACCCGTTGAAACGTCGCAGACATTTTGGCAATATCAGCGTCGAGGTTCCGCTCCAATGGATCTCCCACCGATAGGACCAAGTGGTGAAAGAAGGGAGCACTTAACTCGGCATACCAGTTTAAATGGAAAATCGGGACGCCGGAAAAAACAGCTACGCAGGCGTAGTTCTGGTGGTCCTGAAACTGTTTGTTTATCTGAGACACATGCTGAAGCATTGTCTCGTTTGCTACTTCGTAGACCTGAGCATCCTGATGCGCTGCTGGCTCGGCGAAGAGGATCACTGCCTATTGAAGTCTTAACTGTTGGGCATTCTGGTAAATTTTGTGGGAAATTGAAGAATTGCAAAAATATGGTTTTTTTTTTGTTTGCAGTGTTTTGACGGTTACCTTTATCGCCGTTAGGGCTCTGGACATCACCGTCCAACGTGCAATAAGGACCAACACACACACTGACTGACATCCATCTATTCACTTAGTTTGTAGTTCATTATTTATAAGTCATTATCAAAAAAAAAATAAAATAAAAGGAATAAAGCCAAAAATAATCATGAATGTTCTATAGTTGTCATATTGATTGTTAGAATTTTTATGTATCAAAACAAAAAAGAAGTGCGCAATGTATGTATTAAGAAATATATAATATGTATATACATACATAAAAAATTAGTAGTGAAAAATATTTACTTTATGATGATGTAGTAAATCAATTAGAAATTGATATAATTAGTAATTTATTTGTAATACAAATAAATAATAATTCTGACATTTACTTGAATACACAATGTTTTTAATTTATATAAAAAGTACCTTATTTTATATATTTTTTATGTTGCTTGTTAATAAATTTGTTTTCGTATAATTATTTATATAAGTAAATAAAACGGAAAACGGAAAAGTGTGTACAATTTTACGTTGTAGTTTTTATTACGTAAATTTGTAAATATATTTATCGACTTTTAGCAAATAACTAAAATCAAAAAGCGTTTAATGTATTCGTATCTTGAATCGACTGTTGTAAACCCCGTAATAAAAAAACAAATGTTCACTGAATGTTCTATATTTGCAAAGGTTTTTCTTTATTGGGTAAAAAGATCATAAAAATACGTTTTCAGAACGTGTATACAATAAATACCTAAAATATATGCATACATTTTCGAAAATTTTTTTCTTAATAAAACAGAAAATCTTTGCAAACGTAAATACACATTACTTAGAATAATATCGATTATCTCTACTCAATTGAATTTTCTTCTAAACAATTCGTCAATTATTGTATATTGGAAGTTTTGTTAATGAAAATACAAAAAAGTGGCGATTGTTTGGTTTGAAAATATAGAAAATACAAAAACTTTGTTCCAGCTAACATGGAATCTTTATGTTCTTCAAAATCATGCGCATTTAAAGGTTTTTTAAGTACGCATAATTCTCTTGTACAAAAACGTTTCCATGGTGTTTGGAACAAAAAATTAACTGTTGAATGTGATTCATTTTGTAATATGTACTGTATACTTACTGTATGTACTGTAGTAGAATTGTTGCAGAATTAATTGGTCTAAATTCCAGATTGTTTTTAAATATAATTAAATACAAGGGGTTTTCTGTTGACTCTGCAAAATGTCTGAAGTAGAAAAGACAAACAATATATAATATAGAGAAATGAGGGCTTACTCCCATTTCAGTTTTCCCAATTTCAATATGAAAAGCCGTTACTAATTTAGCGGACAATAGTCTGTTTCCCAAAAAATCTACTCGTAATAAGGCATTCTTTCCATTAAAGTTCATTAAACTATATATCTATTAGGAGTATGTATATCTTTTCATTGTTTTGCTATTCTTTAATTATTTCGCTTTTTTATATTTTTTAAATTGCATTTTAACAATCTATAGATGAAGTTTAATGTAAAGAGTGCCTTAATTCCATTTAAATTATTTAAGAACCAATCAAATATTTTGGATACAAAAATTTACGATTTTGAAATATGAATATTGAAAAAAATTTCCATTCCATGGCTCTTAAAAAGTTTAAGTGGAAAAAAATGGCAAATAGTTCTATAATCACTGAAATCAATGTAAATTCAAAATAAATTTAAATATTCTCATTCTTGGACCACACAGTTGAACAAACAAACAGGGTTTAATTACGTGTTTTTAAATAAAAGACTGTTTAGAGGATGACATTTAGGGAGGTATACAGACAAGGGTATAAAACAAATTTTACCCCATTGTTACGCTTAATAATCTGAGTTCAACAGTACTCATCTCGTTTGTGAAATGGTTGATAAATAAATTCATGTTTTTAAATCTTTGGATTTATTTTTACTTTATTCTCTCAATTTGTCACCATTTTGGTGGAGTTTTTCATTAAAATATATGTACCCTACAGTATGTATAATTATGTACATTTGAGAAAATTCAGTTTATTTTTTTACAAATTTAATAAATAAGATAAAACTAGAAGATCAATAACAAATTTAACTTGTTTAAAACATTGAATTAAATAGAAATTTCTTCTGGATCACTAAACGGTCCAATTCTTTTATGCACATCAACCGATCGAACAGCGAAATAATACTTATTTTTATCAGCAAATTGCGTTAATGTACACGCCATTGGAAGAGCAAGAGCTTTCACATCACCCACTTTACGCCACATATCAGTACTAGGCTGACCACTAGTTTCTTGGTACGCGTACAATTGATAACTAGCTATTGATTCATAAATATCTAAATTATATGGCATTTTCCACTGTAACACTATTCCATGATCAGTTTTTCGTATTGTTAAATGCGGTTTGGGCGGCATTGGCTTTGCATTTGGATCCGTCAATTTGATCGCCGGTGGAGCTGGTAACGGAGCTGGATGTTTTAGTTGTCTAACAACCAATGGCTTGGGAGATGACGTTTTTGGTAGAAGCGATAATGTGTTACTTTGTATTGGAGAACCTAACGAAAATGATGCGCAAAAATAGTTAACGCAGCGTAAAATAAATCTACATTATTGATTTTACTTACTTATTAAATTATTTGATGGCTGAAAATTCACTATTACAGCTTTTTGTGTAGCACCTGGTGGTAAATTTCCAGTAGGTTGAACGACGTACATTAATTGTGGTGTAGTACCACCTGTCGTCATAACACTAGCTGGTAATGTTATGCTGCCATTTTTCATCTGAAATACAAATTATTATTAAGCAAATGTTATAACTTTACTTAAAATTATCAAACACTTACAACAGTTTTATTTTGTCCAAGACTCTTGTTAAAATTTGCCGCACTTACAACTGCTTTTAAAGGTACAGTTTTATATGTAACTGGTAAAGAATTTTTAGCTGGCGATTTTGTTTTGTCATCTTCTTCGGTTAAATCAATAACATTATTATTTACTTTGTTTTTATTTGTATCCGGCGGTTTTGGAGTTACTGCTGGTGATGTGCGTTTTTGATATGTCGATGGAAGTGGAACTTTGTTACGAGTTTGTAATGCTTGTGTTAGTAATGGCGCATTTGCAGATTGATTATTAACAACTCCAGGTTTAGGTAAAACAGGTCTAGGGCCTATTGGTTTCACCTGAAGTCAAAACAAAATTACATACTACTACTAAAAAATATAGAATTAATTAAGTATTTACCTGTCTAATTTTGTTGGTATATTGTTGTTTTGGTGGCGGATTGGTAATAATTGTAGTCTTTTTTTTGAATGGATCTATAGACGATTTTACTTGCAGACCTACAGATCTTGTAATTTTTAACGGTATCAATTCACTCTTTCCTCTAGTGGTAATTAATGCTTTCACTTCACTTATCAGTTTTTTGTTAACAATTTGTAAATCTGTACATTGTTTAGATAATTGAGCCACTTGTGTTTTTAATTGTTCAATAATTTCATCTTGTTGTATTTGTCTTTGACGTATTGAACCGGGAGTTGTTTTGTATACAATAACTTCACAACACTTTTCCAATAAAAATTGTTCTAAATCGCTACGCGATATTTTATTATACAGTTTCTTATTTTTCATATAATCCACAAAAGTTTTCAAAATTAATACATCTTTTTGGATTTCATTTTCTATAATTTGAGAAATGTCTGATGGCGTTAGTTTCATTCGTTTAGTTGAATCATTACTATTCTCATCGTCCTCCGGCAAAACGCGTTTATTTGATTTATTCTCTTCTACAGTAATAGATTCTTCTGCAGACTTTGTACTCTCTTTGGTATTTATAATTATAGTTTTATCTGAATCATTTGATTCATTATCTTCTAAAATATCACTAACAATATTTTTTTCACTATTTTCATTCAATTCAATATTGTCTTTTACTAAATCACTAATTTCACAGGAAACATTTTCCGTTTTATCACCTTGTACACAACTTTCTTCTATATCCATTTGAATTTCATCGCGAATATCAGTATCTTCTTGGTCTTCATTATCCGATGAGGATTTTTCACTGCCTTGTAAATATTTCGCATTGTCCTCATCCACGTCACGAATTATTGAAATATCCATTAAGTCCTCTTCCGCATGTGGACTACCCGCCGGACTACCGCACTGTTCCATTTCGTTTTCAATTTGTTCGGTTTTATTTTCACATTCCTCATTCTCTTTTTTATCCTCTTTTACATCTTCATTTGAGTGAATTTTTGATTCTACTGTTTGTTCCGAATTATCTTCTTCATTCTTTGCCGAACCCTCGAGTGAAACGTCCACCTCAATTTTTGTTTCATTAGAAACTGGTTCAATAATTTTGTCGCCAATACTTTTTTTCTCGTCTTGGTCAGCAATTTCTTCGTTAGTAACAGACGTATCACAATTAACTTTTGCATTGTCACTAATTTCGTTAATGGGTAACTGTTGAGTATCGTCATTTATTTGTTCTTCACTACTTTCTGAATTTGTTTCATTTGTCACTTCGTCAATTGCATCTATTTTACTAGGTTCAGATGTGCAAGATTCATCGTCAGCTTTTTTTAAAATATTAATTTCTGTCAAATTTATATTTGGTTTATTCAAAAGTTCATCTTGATTAGATTCTTTTTCTGAAACATTTTCTTTATCACTATCATCTTCTTCAGCGTCGGAATTATTTTTAGAAAGTTCCACTCCATTTTCTTCTGTTGAAGATGATGTAATTCCGTTTTCAGTAGAAACACTGTTAATTTCATCACAATTATCACTATTATTATTTTTACTAGTTGAATTTTCAGGTACAATAAGGGGTCCATTTTTCAGGTCACTTTCTGTTTCTTTTGTGCTTTTTTCAGACGTGGCCTCATCTTTCGGAGTATCTCCATTTTGAGGAGTTGATGAATTAATGCCTAAATTTCAGTTAGTTAGTACATATGATTAATTTAGATTTTTTTCTCGAATACTTACTGTCGTCTTTTTCATCGTCAGTTTCAAGTAAAAGATGAAAACTTTCGTCATCTGAACTTCTTTCCTCATCAGATTTTTTAAAACTATTAAACAAACTCATTGTACTGTTTTTTTCTTGAATGACCGGCATTGTTCCTGAAATAATAAAAACACATGATAAGTTGTAATCTACCGTAATACCTACAATGAAATTCTTAAGTACTTATTTAAAGTCATATACACATTTGTGAATTAATTCCTCTCTTTTAAAACATAATCAATTTTAATGATTTTTTAATGGAACAAAGTATTTTAATACTTTGGAAATAGTAGTTGGAAAATTGTAAAAAACCATTGTAAATAAAATCTTATTCATAATTTCTTTTCTTTTAATACGTTTTCACACCGAAAAAACCGAACAAAATTGTCCCTAATAAATTAAAATCTAAAAAAAAGAAAAAAACTTTAAAATTTATTTAAAAAAAGGACTTTGTAACATTAAAACAAAGTATAGCCTTGATTTAATTCAATACTGCGCAGTAGATCGGTTATTCAAACGTATTGCGCATATCAGTTGGTTATTTATGAATTAACAACTTAAAAGTAGGTCCCGGACCCAATAAATGTAGAATTTAAAAAAAAAACTGTGTATAATTGAAAAACATATTGATTTTAAAATTTAAAACGTCAATAGTCAGGCGCCATTACACATACACTTACACAAAATGGAGACTCGCACATCTACAAAATAGAATCACTCAAATTCATAATAGCATTGCACCAGTTATCTAGCTAAATAATATCATATTAAACACTGCTACAGTAGACAAATATTCCCAATATCTTTATTTTCAATAAATATCTATTCTATTATTGGAAACGATGAGATGAATTAATAAAGAACAATGAACCTTAGCTTGGATCTCGAATTGACGATGGCGTGCCTCACTTTATTGCAATGCAGCGGGCCAAGTGTACCCGACAACATCGACTGCGCATGCTTTCAAACCGGCTTCGGTTAGTTTTACGGGAGTGGGGGTACCAAATTTCACTTTATTTGTATCCATTTTCTTTCCAAATGTAAACCCATTTTGATTTGCATTAAAATTAAACTTCCTCAATATCGTATTAGAAAATTTTAAAGAGCTCTTTAGCTTATCATTTATAAATATAATACCATATTTTTACATAAAGAATCTAGCTTTTTGCAATTATTTTTATTCATCAACTGCAAAATCTAAAAATTTTCCAGAACAATCAATACTTTGAAATAATTTTTTTTTAACAAGCTGTTAATGAGTGTCAAGCAAACTGAATCAGGAATAGGACCCCTTATTTTCTACCGCGCGAATGGGTCAACCGTCGACAGAGAAACGAGAGAGGCATCGTTAGTTTGCTGGCACTGTTAGAAAAAAGTTTAGCTTTGAGTACCTCAATAATGAGTATTTTTGAATAATTTATAAATAAATAAATAGTTGCAAATCAGAGAATTTTAATTAAACAAATGCATAAGAAATATTTACAATAAAAATAATGACCTTGAAATATTTTAGACCTCTAAATGGTCATTTGGGTGTCAGACTTAGCATGTGTCAATATATGTATTTTTAATTCTATGCAAGGGGACTCCCCTTGAACCTTGGAACTTGGACTAGTTCATGTTGTTGCGTCAGAACGGAAAAAACCAGACTCAACCACGCAGAATATTACAAATAGACGTGCATTTTGTAAATAAGGCCAAAAATGTATGTACAAAATTTTAGTCATAAGTTAGTACCCAACGTTTTACTGTATCTAATATTGTAATAGTAATAATAATACAATTAGACGTGGTTTATAATTTAATATATCTGGCAAAGCAAAGATAATATAGTACTCCCAATAAAAATAAATTAATATAAATATAAAAAATAACAAATTAGAACTAGGACATAGACTAGTTATATAGTTATATAGTTCTAGATGTTATAGGACTAAACTATTTACAACGTTGCCGTTTACCCTAAACGAGACAATTTTATATAGGTACATAGCAAGCGTAGTCTATTTGAATGGTGCATACTATAGAACGGATCAACGATAGAAGTTGGAAAAAGTTGATCAGCATGTCTCTCTCCAGCAAAATATATTTTGTAAAGGTCAAACAAAGTAATTGTACTAGATTGCGCATGCGCAAAAACATGTCCTTTTTGTCCTTACTGCTCAATATAACGATTTTTTATTTTTTTTTTTATTTTCTAAAATATAAAAAAATATTTTTATCCTTATAGTTTTTTTCAAAAAATTTTTGGAAAATATTAAAACAAATAAGGAATTTCTACAATTCTACAATTCATGCAATAAATGATACGTATGTGTACTAAAATTTTGATATACAGGGTATTCACTAAAAGCGCATAACATACATATGTTAAAATTTATCGATTCAGTTGTGACGTATCGAAATACTATAATGTATAATGCACCAGAACAGAAACTTATTAATGTTTAATTAAATAAAAAAATCAATATGACCTAATTATAAAATTTTGGTAAACCCCCGTACATGGGATTACTATATACTCTGCATCAGCGTTTAGTTAAAAAGATTTAAAAAAATAATTAAAATGAATTTATAGAGAAAGAGAATTTACTCAAATTAATCTCTACCAGTCCACACCTACCCATTCTGCACATGCTCAGATGGAATTGTTGTGAACTCAGTGTTTATAAGATTTGATTTGAAACTCTTACACTATTTACATTAGACACTTTAAGATCCGAGTACAACATTTTTAGCGATAACGTTTAGATTATATCATCATTCATCAAAAAGAAAATGTTTCATTGTTAAATTATTTATCAAAACTTATTGTAAATACATAAGTTCAGTTTATTGCACTATTGTTACATAGTACACCTTGGTAAATAAAAAGTGAAAAAAATAACATTAATGGCACTTACATCAATTATTTTTCACTTTAGCAACATCAACCAAAAATGTCAAAATGAACTTATGCTTATTTGATAGCAAACTACTATGCTAAATTATTTTATTCATTATTATTAAAACTTCCGAATGAGAGATTTGGAACAATTCGAGAGTATTTGCATCCTTGTTTATTGAATTTGATTTTTAAAGATGGAGATCTCCGGAGCAACCAAAATTTCCCCATTCGAAAACGCTATATAATTATTGCATTATTTTAAAATATTTTGATTGTTTTGAAATTTGACAGGTGTCACTATTTTTGATTTTGAAAAATGGGAAAAGCCCTAATGCCATTTTGATCTGTAATTTTTCTGTCAGCGTCAATTATTTACGGTTTATTTTTCTGAACCATGTACTTTTTTTAAATTAATTTTTATTAATTTTAAATATTGAAGAGGAACCTAAACCAAAGCTATATCATATAACCGTAACTAACTCTATTTATATCCTTAGAGAACCTATACCTACAATACTACTGTAACGCGCAAGTGCACTAAAGGTTAGGAGTAAAATATAATCGCACCAGCTACTAAAATTCAACCTTTATTGGCTTGATTTTCAAATAAAAGTAATATTTAGCGCACTCTAAATATTAACTTATTAAAAGATTTCTTTTATATCTACATATGTATAATTATCATTCTTGGAAAGAAGAAATGGTCCAATGTGACTACGAGCCTGCGAGGGTGTTAGCATATTTATTAAAAATCAGGAGATAGTTATTGATTTTTTAAATATTCTGTATGGGCCAATTAGGGAGAAAAGATAAAATTTCGAATAGATATGTAAATATCTTATTTGAACCAAAGGTTTTTAAAACAAATCAATATTTTGGAAATCGATATGGATTGTTAGATACATGATACCGGCCCTTAAGAATTATCAAACAATTTCTTTTAGTAGTAATATTCATTGCTTAATGATTGTTCCTCGGCAGGTACTTAATTTTTATTTCAATGCAAATGAAATTTTATATGAGAGTATCCTAATTCCAAAAATCTAGTTTTATTGAAGATCTGGCGGGATATCTCAGAATGCTACAACAGCGACCTCTGTCGCTGATATCTTAATTTATTTTTCTGAGAACTTAACCTATAAATTGTAACAAGGAATATTTTAACTTACCAAATATTGACCTGAAATCTTGATATGAAGAGATGATAAGCTTTTCTAATCCCCCAATTATTTCTTGTTCCAAGTTAGACACAGATACTATTCAATCTACAAAATGCCAGTATGATCTGAAGCAATAAACAACATCCGCACACTAGACCAGACTCAATACATACCCCAACACATTTCCAATGTAAAATCTTATTGCGCAAACTCAGACCTCAAAAAATTTGTACTTTTTTGTTTCAATAACGAATTAATTTGATTATGTCAATTATTTTATATTGAATTTTTATCGTGTTTTAATTAAAATCTTTAATATGAATTTCCACACATTTATTTAGATTCGCTTGTATTTGTATATTGTAAGGGGCTCTAATTAATGTCTAGAGGCTGACAGAAATTGGAAAATTGGAATTTCATGTTTGGTATAGAGTGGTCTATGTAACAATTATGGGGAGAGGTGTAATTGGTCCTTAATTTTTCACATCAATAACGAAATTAGTTCGTTAATTAATGTATAATACCTATACATATATAATTATACCTACATGCAACTTAATGTTCTGATTTCCAAGTGGTCAATTTTTGAAAAATTTTATTTTTATTGGTACCTACTACCTAGTAATTTATTAGATTTATTACACTCTTAAACAATAAAATTATAAAAACTACTACAGAATCGTTGTTTTTTTTTTTAATTAATTGATTCATTAATTTCTAGGTTGTTATTTAATTTGTATTTGTTTTACTATTGTATTACATATATTATAATTTTGAAAGATGTCAAGTACCTAATACAGAAAACTATGACCTAATTTTTATAAAACTTCCAATTTATTAAAAAATATCAACACATATCATCAAAAACAAAGTTTGGTTGAAATTACAATTTTCATAATTATAATTACATATAAAGTAAACACCTATGTTACCATGGTAACAAGTAGTTGTAAACTATCTAATCGTTGTTTTATAGTTAAATAAAACTTAAAATCTACATTCTTTATAAAAACAAAGATTTAGTTTAGATTGCCACTTATTAGTGATTCATTTAGGATTAATTCACTAATTCACTTTTGGAAAACTTTCATCTACATTAGATAATTAGTCAAATAGGCACTCTAAAGAAAAAGTTTTAAATAAATTTTGGAATGGAACTGTTATGGCTGGGATTAAAAAAATAATAAATAAATATATTAACAAATACATTCATATTTATTTAATATGCAATACAAAGAGAATCAATTCACATTAGATCTATTAGAATATATTTATAATATAAAACAATACCGGTATGTTATTTCTATGTATTTATTTACAGTATTTGTACTCTTGAGCAAAATACTTGTATTGCATGTGTTTAAAAAAATTAAGACCTATTGTACAACATTGGTTGAGCATTAGTAACTGTTTATTATGTAATGGCATTGTTGAGGTGGACTGTGTTTATAATAATATACATAATAATATTGATATCAACATATAAGTATAAAGAAAATAAATGAAACAATTTCTGAAATGATTCTCTTATTTCTTATTTACTTTTTTTGTAAGTGATGCTGGACGCAAAATATTTTCGATTTTTAAACACATATATGTACCGTTGATTTAGTAATTGATTTAGAAGAGATTGTCTTACAAACAGAAATTAGAAGAGCGAATTTTCCTTGTTTTTTTTTAATTAATTATTATTTTGAACACACTAAAAACTCACAAACTTCAATCACACCGTAGAAAGTATTTTTTGTCATAATTTTTTTTGAATGAATTACATTTCTTTTTGTTTTTTTAAATACAACCCTGTTCAATAATATCCCAGTCTTAGTTATATATGCTTTATTTCAGTTTATCTATTTGAAAATATTATAGAGAGACATTTATTAAGGCTATGGCACTTTGTTTATTATTATTTATTATTGTGTAAATTGAACTTTATTGATAAAATGAAATTCTGAATTCTAGCATGTTAATTTAATGGCTTTTTCCTTTTTTTTTTTTTGAAAAACATTCAATTAAAATTCAGTATTGTAACTGGAATGCTTCTGAAAGAAATTCAAATAAAAATGAGGAATGCTTTTATTGAACAAAAAATTAAAGAATCAGTCTTTGAAAATAAAATTATTTGGAGAGCAATAAATTAGCATGCCAGTTTTGTTGAATGATTAAAAAAAGACAAATATTGCCCAACTGGGATATCACACATCACTGAAAAACTTTCATTTAAACATTCTACATAATAATTTTTATACACTATGTGTAACACACTTGAGTAAAAACGATTTAAAAATGTAATTATATTTACATAAAATTCTTACAAACTAATTAAATGCTATCACGTTTTATATAAGTCTTGTAGCTCAACAAAATGCTTTTTTGGCTGCTACAGCCCATATTTTCCAAAATATTATGAAAAAATACACAAGGCAATACCAAATGTGCAGAAATAAAAACGTTGTTTTCATTTTTAATTTCATATTATCCACAACACTTTTTCTATAATAAAAAAATATCACTCTTTTATGCATTGTTTATTTTTTCTGTACATTTGATTTTGTTCTGTATTGAAACAGTTATTTTTTCAAAAAATAAAAAACCAAAAACAAAAATGTTAAAAATTAAAACTGAATTCATTTTTATACTTTTTGTTCACTTCCTAAAGTAATCGTATACAAACAATCTAATATAAACAAATTACATTATTACATTTACAAAAACTTTTGGTCTTTAGTACAATATTTATAAAAGTTTTGACGGGACCTAAAAGTAAAATTATTTTATAAATTTATATACATATTTTTTAAAATCATTTTTGTTTTTATTTTTTGAGATCGTGAACAAAATAGTAAATATATAAAATAGGTTGTTTCTGTTTTATTTTTTTGTAACTGTTTGTTATGTAGAAAAATAATATCCAACACCTTAAATTTTAGAGCAAATTTTAAAAATTTTTAGTAATAGTAAAACAATAAATATGTTTATATTATAGGTAATACATATATGTATAATTTAAAATTAATAGTTTGTATGAGTATTACAAAATATCTCTCTATGTAAGTATCTATTTATCTATGTCTTATATTATATTTTCAAATTTAAAATTTGCTCTAAACTTGAATTAATTATTTTCACTGTTTTGTAATTATGTAAAAATTCTGCATAAAAAACTCTAATTAATAATATTGTAAATATATATAGAATATATTGTATAAAAAACTGTACGTTATATAATGGATTTAACACCATCACCATTATCTAATTATCTGTTTTTATGTATAAGTCGTATATTTCTATTTTTTAAATATTTGTTTAAAGACACTGTGATAAATCAATTGTATTAGGTTGTATTTTTATAAAAAAATATCTATTGCATGTGAGGAAAACAACTTTTATATTGGTAAAATGTGATAAAATCTATTTTGTGTTTGGTATGGTTAGAAGGAAGAACTATTTTAATATTTGATTCATTTATTTTAACAAAAAAATGGTAAGTACAAAAAACATATAAAAATCTTTATTGCTTTAAGCTATAAAAGCTGTTTTCCGTTATTATTTTCACTGAGGTTTGTATATTATTTATTGAAATGAAAAATGTATAAAATAGATATATATATTTATGGTGTTTTATAGGTATATAGACTTAGTCTTAGTTCTATAAAAAATTAGAACCCGTCAAACAGTTCTATTTTATTTTATTATTCTCTCTTGCCATTTTTATATTTTAAAGAGATCACATAATAGTAATAAATCTAACTACAACAATAATATATTATTATACTTATTAAAGTACAACTTCTTTTTAATCTTTGCTTAAAAGTATTGCCACTAGGTGAACAGGACACAGTTTCGAATAAAATTTAAAATACTTTTACAATTTACATATATAATATATTTATATTATTTATAGTATGTATACTTATATATACTTAATATTGAACGTGCTATACCATTATCTATTTTACAAATTACAAGCAACCATATTTTTTTAAAACTTGGTTCTTACAGCACCATGTGTTAGAATCACTCATGCATAATTATTCTTAATTTAATGTAGATGTCAGTGTGTGTACATATATGCTTTTCTGTACAGTGTTCTCCATTGTTGGAATGAGTTGCCAAAAGTGCAAATTTGAATTTTCTTGTGTTTTGATTCAATTTCATGATTCCTTAACGAATCTACTGTACAATATGTAATATCTTGCATTTATCGCTAATTACCGACAATTGGGGGTCAGCCAAAACATGGTCCCAATTGCCAGCTAGCCGTTAGTCACTGTGTTGGTAGACCGTTGGGCGGTTTAAATTCTGGATTTGGAGTTGGAAATTGTGCTACACTAGTTGGTGGATTGAAACTGGGCGCATAACATTGCGGAAAATACAATTCCGGTTTAACAACCGTTGTTGGTGTAAGACCTCTGGGCAGCATACCATTTGTTGGTAATTTATCAGATGATGTTGAATCTCTTCTAGATTTGGCTGCATGCGGATTCATATGGTTGTCTATATGTTTTTTCACTTCCGGTTCAGTGGCGAATCGTCGCCGGCAATTCGGCATTGGACAACAGAATGGTCGATCACCTTGATGGGTGCGCGTATGCTGATCTAAGATGGCCTTTTGTCGAAAATCTTTACCGCACTGTGCACATTTGTACGGCTTCTCTCCCGTATGTATCCGTAAATGTTGATTTAATATTGTACGCTGTCTAAAGTTTCTACCGCAATATACACAACCGTATGGCTTCTCATTCGTATGGATACGTAAATGTTGCGTTAAATGGCTCTGTTGTCTGAAACGTTTCCCGCATTCTGGACATGGATACGGTCTTGATTCGATATGTATGCATCCGTGTTGTAGTAATGTGGATTTCTGTTTGAATTCCTTTTGACAAATTGGACAACGAACATATAAAGGCATCCCAGCCGATCTGCCATGCTGTATCACATCTGGTAACCCTTTGCCCGATTGGCCTTGTTGTTTCAAATATTGTAAAGCACCGAAATTCGTGCCACTACCAAACACTGAATGATTCATTCCTTTGGCATCTTTAAAATAGGCGGGATATTGCAAGTTGCCAACAACCCCATTTGGAGAGAAGCAACCGGCACGATCATTTTGGGAATTCGTGTCACCGTCCCCGTACGTTGATGTCACCTCTTCTTTGCCCTCGTCCTGTGGAAAGGGCACATCTTGAGGCCATAAAGTTGGATTTATGCCATTCTTGAACACCAAATGTGGACTTACGTCTGCAAGTGAATAAAGAAGCATTGTTGTAATAAAAAGTTACACAAAGTTTTTTCATAAGTCAAAACTTTACTATGTATAGAGTTTATACTAGACTTTTAATAGATAAAATTTGGAACAGTTGTTTGAATTACAACCTCAATTTTTTTGGCAATATTTAACAAAAATAAATACAAAATATGTAAGATTTACATCGGGGCGCCACCTTTTACATACATGAAGAATTGATAGAAGGTATTGATCTCAGGTTCTACTTTTTTCAAAAAAATTAAATATAAAATCATTTTTATTATAATCTCGTCAATACTATACATAGGCAGTTTTGTACTTTTTCAGTATTTTTAATAAATAATCAATTTGAATCGTATATACAGAAAAAATTTAATAACCGTTGTATACCACTACCATTCGTATAAATGGTTGCAGTTATGGTACACCAATTAGGGAATTAGTACAATATAACAAAAATGAAAAAAAAAATGAAAAAAGAAAATTTCGAAAATATGTATATCCAGTTTAAAACAAATTTAGAAAGTGTTGGGAAATGCAGCAGACCAACTCTAACCGCCCGTGCCCGGCACAACAACTAGCATCTTGTCACGGGGCTGCGAGAGTGGCCGCCTTTGAAGGAGGGGCGCTCGCCTTGATGTGTGCGGACGTGCTGGTTGAGGATGGCCTTCTGCCGGAAGTGTTTCCCGCACTCCGGGCACTCATAGGGCTTCTCACCGGAATGGATTCGTAGGTGTTGATTCAGGATAGCCCTCTGGCGAAAAGTGCGTTCACAATAAACACAAGCGTATGGTTTCTCATTAGCATGGATCCTTAGATGTTGGGTGAGATGACTTTGTTGTCGGAATCGTTTCCCACATTCGGGACACCCGTAAGGTCTACTATCCGTATGTATACGTTCATGTTGTAACAATGTTGATTTTTGTTTAAAGTCTTTGCCGCACGTTAAACACTTAAACAATCTCAATTCGCCATTAAGTCCATTTTGGGATTTCTTTAAACCAGCATGCTGTTGTTGTATAACGTCCGGTAATGTTGAATTTCTCAATTCCTGCATACTATTTGCATATTGATCCAGCTGACTATTCCCATCGGCTCCTAAATTAGTTAACATTACTCCGGGCTGTTTTAGATATTGTAATGCAGAAAAACTGCCAGCTCCTAGCATATGCGGTGGTACGGGAGGTGGAGCGGCCGGTGGCGGTGCACGGGCATATTGTTGATAAGCTTGTTGCTGTTGCTGTTGTTGGAGATCGGTGGGAAAACATTGTGATGCCGGCCTCGGTTCCATTGTAGTGTCCAATGTAGGTTGGTCTTGTTGTATGTCGTCGTCCCGTGCCTCGGCTTGTGTTGCGGGATATGGAGATGGGGCGGGCGATGGTAAACTTTGATCCCGTGGGGGAACTGTGTCCGCTTCAACGCCAAGCGGAACTGTTGGGCCGCAAGCCTGCTGACTTTGTGGCTGTTGGGGGCTGCCTGCTCCAGTTGTGGATTGAGGTGGTGGATAGGCGTCTTGGGGCCCCCATTGACTTTGCGCCCTCTCCATTCCATCTTTATAGAGTACATATGGGGCTCCAGTATCTGAAAATGAAAAATATTTTGGTGAAAAACACATATTTTTCAACACGATGCTAAAAGGACTTTAATGATTTTTTGTTAACATTTGTTTATGTTTTTCTTATTGGCTCATTTTCAAAATTGAACCAATTATTTTCTGATTTGTTTCATTTACTTACGATAAAATAAATTATGGATTAAAAAATTAATTTTTACGGAATTTTGATAGGATATAATTGCTATTTTAAATGATATTTGTCTTGTATTGTTTTGATGAGGTTACTTCGACTTGCTTGAAAACACTTTAATTTCAATAGATGGCTCTAAACGTTCTCTTCTGAATATAAACATATCTACCTAATAGAATGTTACATTCACTTAGTGTCTAACAGAGAGCTCCTGAGGTATAATTCTAAGTTTAGAAGAAACTAAAATCATTTCTATAATAATGAAACTATAAACGCTGATTAATTGCATTATTTGTAACAATTTAATTGAAAAACAAATATATAAGGACTAAGGAGTACTTTATATTGACTCTGTTCATTTTCCTTTTTAAAAAAAAACTTCATTGGCGTAACAATTATTAGGGGTAGCAATTTTTAATACTTCAACCAGTAAAGGCAATTATTGAATTACTTAATCTTGTATTTTAATAATCAATCGATAATATAATAAATAATCGAAAATTGAAATGACAAATTATATATTATATTTTAATTGAAAATACCTACAGAAAAAATTGGAAACATCTACAATTGAAATTTAATGTAACTTTAATGATCCACTGAATGTTTAATGTTTTTGAAATATACTTTCAAGCTTAGGTTTTTTTTTATTTCTTTTCACAACTTTATTTTTTTAATCTTTTCATAATAAAGTTATATAAAAGAACTTGTTATAAATAGAAATTCATCTCATTTTTTCAAAAATAACAAAAAATATTGATCCAAATCCATACATACAAAAAGCTTAACAATTGCATTTTACTTCCTTTAAAGTCCAACTTTTATTTATAAAATATATGAAGCACAGATTCTTTCTATATGTACCTACATATTAATTATAGACATTGCTTCCTGGAATCAGATTCTTATTAATCTTAGTTAATGGCCTTGCCTTTAGCAAACAAACCAGGTCAGAAAAATTTTTGTGAAAATATAAATTATCATCATTACAAGAAGGTTTATACACAACACTGATTGATATTATTTTACCGTTTTGTCCTGTATGAAAACGGATGGCTATTTTTATTGAATGTAAACTAAGTTATCAGCATTGGTAATTATGTTAAGTTAGTTTTTTCTTTTTAAAACATGAAATAATTATATATTTGAACTTGTCAATTATTTTAAAAGTGACCTGCAACATATTTAAATCATTCATTTATGGCAGGTATGTTAATTACGTTTTTCGACTTGATGTTATCTAGGTGTTAGCATTTGTAGCTAATTAATGCAATTTATATGCAGTTATTATTTTATGAAGATATGTAATCTTACACAGTCTATGCCATTTTTTTAATGAATCATTTTGACACTGACGATGAAGTTATTATATACGAAAAAATCGTTAACATTATCTATACCTGCAATGTGAAAAAACTGATGTTACATTCCATTAAAATGAAACATATTGTGGTTCTGAATCGGACCTCATATAAGATTCAAAACGGGTTCAGTATGTCTAGAACATCTTTATGTCCAGATATGCAAGGTCAAGTTAGTATTTAAGAGTGTAGTATAAGATCTATAAAATGTTGGAAGCAAAAGTACAATTTACAACTTTAATTTGTTTTCGGTTTTGTTTATATTTTTATTGTTGAAAAGTAGGTATAATTGTTTTCCAAATGAATCTACTATATTCAAATCTTAATTTAAACAAACAAAAACAATTTAGTACAGTATTTACAAAAGTTTTGCATTTGTTTAATTAGCTTTAAAATGAATGAAAATGTGCACCCTTTGTACGAAACTGCAACCAAGTAAAACGATGATAAACTTTTGCCTAACAAAATCGATAAACGCTATAAAGAGGTCAAATTTTCTTATGTTCTGAATGTAAAACATGTATAGTAATAGAATACACCACATTTAAAAAGAAATATAATAATTGCACATATAGATGAAAAAGAGACTTTGTTGTAATTTAAATTTATACACAATTAATGCATATTCAAATCATAGTTATTCAAAATCAGCTACTATAAATCGCGTCTTAAATTAACGTTAGAATAGATGTATTATAGAAGTCGACGAGTGTATTTTACACAATATTTATTACCCTTTTTATATATTTACAAAACAACAAATCATGTTCTTGCAGTTTATTATTATTATACAGGTGATTCGACATAATCATATGCTTCAATTCAAATTCAATTGATTGATTTATTTATATGTATGAATTATATAAACAATTAACTCATATAAATTCAAATATAAAAGCTTTCGATATAACAATAATGTGTACAACAAAATTACTAATAATAGTAATTAATATTTTACATACAATTAATGTGTAAGTTTATATATGTACATTGCGTATATATTACATATATTAATATTCATAGTATTTAAATATAAAATTAAATATTTGAAAATTTACTGCAGTAGTCGTGTGCTGTGTAAGTGTTTATTAATTTTTTTAATAATGCCATTTAATTCACCAGCAATTTTGTTGAATAAAATTGCAATTTAACGATCTGGATAATAAATTCTTTATATAAATAACAATACTACGATATTAATAAAATGAAAATTTATCAATGAATACCATATGTATAACTGAATTATATTTGTTAATAAATTTATGACTTGACAAGGAAAGAGATTATTTAGTCTTCATTTTGAAATAAATTGAAAAGAACAAAAGTAAGTAAATAAAGAACGATTAATGGTTTTTCCGAAAAAATAACATTTCACGAATAATTAGCAAGTTTAAAATAACATGCGACTATAAAAGCAGCATTTGATATTGCAGTATATTTCACATACTATCTATATCGAACTGATTTAAATTTAGCATGTTTCGTGCTTAAAGAATCGTTTTAATTTTAATACTAATGAAAATTTTTCAACCATCATTGTCTTTTCTATTATTCGTTTTTTAGACAAAAAGGTATCTTAAGAGTTTTTCTATGTAAATTGACATTGTTTTTTTTTTGTGGATCGACAACTGAAAAGTTCCACACCCTAAAACTCGTAACGACTAAAACCATATAGAGAGAGAGTGTTTTCTTTTAACCACCCCAAACAGAACAAAGAAATAAAGGATTTCTTCTCTTGGTGCTTTTTTTCTGTTTATTTTATTTGATTGGTTTCGGTCGTACGTGTGTGTATTTTTTTACTCGTCTTCCTGGTTGTTAGAAGAGTTGTTTTTCTTTAAGGAAAATCGAGTGCGCACATTCAAAGGGAAAACAAGACGTAAAGGCAGAGCGCGTCGACGATGGATGGAGGGACGAAGAGCGGTGCTTTAAAGTGCGGGTCAGTGGAACTTTGCGTTTGTGGGTGCGTGTGCAATGGGCACATGCCGACGAGTGCGTGTGCATTAGAGGCATAGTGTGCGGCGTCGGCGGCGGCGGTGGCGGTGGTGTCACGACGCTTTGGCAGTTACAATTCGAAAGTACAAAACAAGTTAACAACAGTCTCTTTTGGAATATAGTTTTTAACATTTTTAACAGTCGGTCCCTACCTTGAGAGATGCAGTACATAATTTGGCGTGGCACCTTCAGGCCGGCGGCCAGACAGGCGGCGAAGGACGCCGAAAAGTTGATGGCCATTCTGATATCTTATTCTTGGTAGCATGGAGCACTTAAGAGTCACTTAAATTCACAAATATATATTAACACAATAATGGTTAGAAGAACAAGCACAAAATTTCGTGTTTGAGTGGCACAACAAATAATAATAAACACTCTTCTGTTGGGTGAACGCGCGCGAAAGCCCGCCAACAGCCAGCACCGGTGCACCAGCATCCATTTGGGAGCGGAGGAGAAGAGCACATTCGCTGGACGCGCGGCCGTTGCATACAATTTTGCCCAAGTTTTCAGATTGTCCGTGATGGAAGAAGGGAAGTGGGGATGCAGACGGCTGCCGTCGACCTCATGGCTCGCTGCTGCGATCTCGCGAGATGAAGTCGCGCGCTGTTGCCGGCGCGCTCGTCTGGCTGCAACCTCCCCCGCCCCCTCCTATGCACGTGCATCGCGCCGGCTTGCTGCACCCGAATCAATATCACACATTATCACAAAAAACTGACCCGACTTGGAGAGCGGGGCTTTGCACCTTGCCTGACGCGCACTCTTCACCCCCTGCCGCCCCCCACAACACATATACACAAACTAAGCCGCCGTCGCCGAGACGCTAAAACTAGACGGCGGTGCAGACGCCTCCATCAACATCATATTTGACCAAACAAAATATGTATATAACATTGCATTGCATTATTATCATGAGAACTTTCAGATCCTGTCACTCATGTTACAATTTACCACCCCCGTCATTCAAACATATGTATACATAAGTATTTTGCTAAGTGTAGTTTGCGCAAGATGTACATATTAAGGCATTTAAGGTCGCATTTTATTGAAGATCTAAGTTTATAACACATCATAATAATTGTCTCAGAAACTGACACTAACAAATTACAATTTGATAACAGGTGAAGTAGATTAATTTATACTTTCCTCTAATCATAGAACAACAGTTCAAGTTTAGCCATTTATTATCTAGATATAAACCATTATAATAACACCGACAAGGGTCCATTGACATGAATCTACGATGGCCTTGTGTAATTTATACTGTTTTATTGAGGGTCAGCGGTCATAGTGTAATTACATCTTGCAATGTGACAATTAATAATATAGTTTACGAAATGCAATTATTAAGATACAAACATATTAGAAAATCATTATAGGACAAACACATGAAAACTTTTTAAATAATAGTGTTAATGTAATCCCATTAATGTAAGCTTTCAAAAAGAGGAAATTTTACTCTAATGCAAGCGCATTATTTTTCACATTTTTTTTTAGTTTTGTGAAAAAACTAATTGAAGTAGTCAAAAGCAAAAGCATACATTCAAGAGACGCAATTTACATTAACTTTTTTTTTTCAACCACAATTGGACTAAAATAGTCGATTTATGTAGCAGGGGTGGTTGAAAATTGCATTAAATTACAAAATTCATTAAATTTTTAACGAATAGATTATAATAGGAGAAAGTATTACAAGAGAAGTTAACTTGTTTGTCAACAAATCATCTGCAAAGTTTCCAACTACTTGAAAACTCTTAACATTGTCATTGTTTCAAATTTATGAAAAGGGCCAATAATTGTTTTAAGTTTTCTTTAAAGAAAACAAAACTTTATCCGAAGGTGAAAAGCTCTCATTTCATTTATTTTTATATACCCTTCATCTCATTTTCTTCCATTACAGTTTATTTACAGGAAACTTTGTAAGGAAAGTGTTTAGACAACACAGTTAGTCATTAACAATTACGAATGTATTATTTATTTTATGTCCGTTGTACGCATTATGTAAAATGAACGTCACGTAAAGAATTAAATTATGTTATAAAATGTATACTTCAATTGAATATTAGATTTATATGAAATAGATGCAAAACCGGTGAGTATATAATACTCAATTGAAGCTAAAGCCATCGTCGTCACAACAGCAGTCACCGCGACCTTCTCAAGGGTTTCGAGTTCCTCCTTGGTCTTGCTTGGCCACGGCATGTTTTATCGCCCCGATCCCCGCACTTGCAGACGGTTCCACAGCCTAATATCGAGCCCGCAAACCGTCCGTCGACGGTCCTCTCTGCATTTCTGCTTGATGCACACACAAACAGACAATATTCTAACATTATTATGCACACACAAAACATAAACAAAAATTTTACGATGGTCCCATTGAAGTTTAAGTACCACACTTTCGAAATTACATATATGTATATGCATATGTATCCAGTTCGAATTTTATGTTTGTGTTCATTTTTTTACGATTATTATCGTTAATGTGTTAACATTGGAGATTAAAATTTATTATTATTAATGGCAAATCGTCAAATAAATATTATATTTCGTTTTCGGGTAGTAAAATTTGATTACAATATACAAGTTTACCTTGTCCTTAACACACAGTGAAAGTTCATTTCATTTATGCAAATATTTGCTATGCAATTCCTAAATTAGCTATACATACATTTTATGTTTACGAAATAACAAAATAACAAAGTTGACTAATATTAATTGGAAAACTATTAAGTCCAGACGTTTTTTAATTTACATAAAATTACAAAGTGGAATCTATTTTGCGCATATTCGTTTGTTAGTACAGCTAAAGAAAAAACATGTTAATATATATTTTGGCTATTGGATGGCCTAGTAACTTAATGTGTTAAATAGGAGCTTTTCAGTTTTCAGATAAAGTATAACTTATTGCACGAAAATTCATTAATGATCCAAACATGAACGGTTATGGCTAATTTAAATTGGCAATAAAACCACCGTCCATCTAGTTATTCGCATTTAGATTGTCGCCCCCACAGATCAAGCCATAAAAACATCTCTTAACGATGTTGCCAAGATGCACATTATCTTGTGATTGGCTACTAGAGAGGCAAAAGTCGTTTGGAAGATGTTTGTGGTCCATGGCCAGCATTTATACTACATTCTTCTTCTATATGTACACTGGAAACACCACTTTGTTACATACAACCCTTTCACTACTGCATGTGAAGCTGTGCTTCTGCGTACCGTGTCTAATGGCACCCAACAACAACAACAACAACAACAACAACCAACGAAAATAAAAAAGAGGAAAAATAATTATTGGTGATGCTCGGTTGGATTCTGGGCCGGTTAGAATGTAACATGCACATGCATACATGGATGCAAAGTCTGACAGATGTATGATTAATTATGATACAGCAGCATAATTGTGAACTTTAGAAAACTGTATAAATGGAATGCAAGTGGACTTTTTTTTACTTTGCCAGTTAATTAAGAAGAGATTTAAAAATTTTACTAACAATTATGTTTCTTGCAAGAAAGGTTCTTTTGCAACACACTGATTGCAGTTTATCATTAAGCAATACACAAATCTTGTATTATTATGTATACCTATATAAAGTGTACAGGAATATTCAAAAGTAGACCTGATTTAGCTTTTAAACTTCTTCCTTAAGAATCAGTCAGGATATCAAATAATGATGCAAAAAAATTGCATTTGAAAACTCAATGGAGTGTATACTGAAAGTATAAGTTATTAAATTATTGTAGAAAGTTAATGATTCCAATGTAAAAAAATACAAGATAGTTAGAAAAAAAAATTGTATCGCATTTGATTATGATGGATACTTTTTTGTTCAATTTTTAAAAGTAAATTACTGAAGCGTACAAACACCACGTACAATTGTCCTTTGGGCCGCAACATTTTCGATGAAGACGTGTTTTACGTTTATAAAACACAGTAATTTATTAGAAATATATGTTGTGTTGTTTTTGATGATGATGATCAACTTTTTCGTTCCTCGTAAATAGGTGTTGAAAAAAGTTATGAGCGGAAATTACGATTATATTAAATTAAACAGTTTGTAAATAATAATATTTGAAACACTTATTTGTTCAAACTAAATAATATTGAAGCTGTATAATGAATTAATGACATATATGTAGTAAATGTTACATTAACATCAAAGGACTGAGGACAGTGAATGCATCACGTTTAATAAAAGCAAAGTCAAATGAAAAATATTAAAAAATTGTTCTCTTACTTTTATACTTGAGTTTTTCAGTTATGTGTCAATGAAAAAACAGTTTAATGTGTAATTATTAAACAACAACTTTAATTATACAGTCGTTACAACTTTCAAAAAGCTCTATCAAAAACTACAAAGAGCCGTACTTGAAAGTTTAACGCTATTTTTAGTCATATAAGTATTTTATGTATAAGTACACAGAAAGGAAAAATAAGTGTACCTTTTCATTGAATTTCTATTCCCTATAAATATAAAACAGTACATTTTTATAATATAATGTATATAAACTCTTCACACAAAATATATTGAAGATCGTCATTGCAGATCATAATATATACTCTACAAATATGTATTACAAATCTCTATTCAGTTTGTCTCAGTTTAGGAAATACATTTTGGTTTTAATCCCACTTCTGAATGAAAAACTTTTTATTTTGTTATCAGCGAATATTCTAGTGAATTTATTGAACAGAATAAGCATTAAAAATTGATGAATATAAGATTGTGATATTTACGATGCAACTAAATATAGCTCAACTCATTCGAAAGAAGATCTATCTAAAATGCATATATGATTCTGAGATTTTACAGTACTTTTCCATTATTTGATTCATGATACAAGATTGAAACAAAACATTGTTCTGATTTGATTATGTATAATACATTATATGAAGACAGAGTTTATGTGTAGTAGGTAGTACAAATAGTAGTAGTAATAGTAGGTGTGCCTCAAGGCGTTTCTTCGTTAAGTCCGGGTCGTTGTTGAGTAAAGAATTGCCAAGAAACTATATATATAGATAGAGAATAGGCGAGGAAGCGATGGCGGCAATGTTTGCTCCTGTTCATGTTTGCAATGGTGATAGCTCTAAATCGCAAATGAAGCGTTTCGGACTTGGATACTTGCTGGTATAGGCCAACGGGCAATCTTTAAGTGTCAATGACCGGATCACCATCATCCACAATGATGTCGATGATGATGTGTGCCCTCAAGGGCTGTTGGTTGTTGTTGTACTTTAACCATCTAACAATAATAACGAATTTTGACAAGGAAGTGCCATTTGATCGGAAGCACTTAAGTGTTATTTCAATGTCATCAGCAAAGTACTTCTTTGCGCCTTTTTGTAACGTGATTGATGGTTACTGGAAATTGTTCAGTGAATGGTGAAGAAAAGTTGAGAAAAAAACGTACACACATAATTGTGTAATAAAAGAGATGAACATTATCTTCATGGAAATAAAATAATTACTAACGAATATAATTAGCTAATCAAGTGAAAATTTAAGTCCACTAATGTGCCTTTTTTCCATTGGACTTTGTAAATAAATGAACACCAGTTGGAAGAAAAAAAGTATGCTGAATTAGTTAAATTAAAATAGATGTGTACGTAGTTACCGAGGAGTGACAGTACAGAAAAAAAGGAATTACTAGTTCATGTGTATGTACAGTTAGTACGAGTGATTACTTTCTAATGAAGTTTAAATCTGCATGTAGAAATTGACCACATCATCATCAATGACGACCACTATATGTGTAACAAAATATATATTACCCTGTTTATTAATTTTAAATTGAACAAACTGACTACTGGCATAATTGAAATGGATTTTAAATGGACCAAGGCTCATGGTTGCGTTGCACATTTAGTTCGTTTTTTTTTTTGGAATAAAAGTGCATGGTTAACACTTTCTAAAACGGCAATTCTTAAATTAGACCACCGATGAGAACGTACATGAAAATGTGCCATAAAATTTGCTATTGATGTATTTTCGTATCTGAATACGTTTAAGGACATAAACATGTTTATATTATGGGAGCTTTTTTGATGAAATTGTATCTGACATCATCATCTTCTTGGAATTAATAAGTTGGTATAGATTTTGTTAAAAAAATTGTGTACGTTGAATTGTTTTCAATAATGCTTCAAGTTATTTGGGCGTTCACATATTCCTATTATACATATGTACCTATACGTACATATACATTTTACCTTACATTGAAAAATGGAAAAAAAGTAATTGGAAAAACATTGTTGATATATCAATATTTCGCAATGTGCATGTCGCGTGTAGACATAGTTATTTGCTATGCCGGCACATGATAATTTTTCATTGGTGGCGGTGGCGGTGTGGTGGCACGGCAAGGATGGAACATTGACTCGGTGCAGCGGCAAGAGGTTCAGCGTTCGTTGCCGGAACACTGAGCCAGATCGATTTTTACGGGCACTCTGAGGATTGCGTCTAGTGTCGATATACAGAGCCGTAATAATGTACCAAAAAAAACTAGAAAAACATCAAAATTGCACTCTCTCTATATACGATTTTTACATGATAAACAAGTTTATTTCTAACTTGAGATACATAAATATCGTTAAAATGGTGATTAAATCTTTTTGAAAAATACAAAAATCTCCCTTAATAAATATTTAATTTTCGTCTTGTTCTCTTTTTAACAAAATATTTCTTGACAGATAAGCAATAATTATTATTAGAGATTTTTCAGTGGCTTTTTCATTGCCTATCACTTGGAATAATAATGTTTTTATGATGGAATAAAACTGTTTACTAATGGTGTATTAATTGTACACTCGCACACTTAACTGCAGGATAATTTACTATCTTGTTCAATAAAAATCTTATAAGAAATTGTCGTGTTTTTGCTATATAAATAAAACTAAGAACTAAGTCATATTTTTATCGTATAATTATTTATTTTTAAACTGCCTATAATAATTAATATTTAACAGATCAGTTTCTTTTTGTAACGGTCTGTTATTGTGCATTTTCGTTGTTTTTGCAAGGTACGGCCCTGTGTGGTGTGATGTCGATATGCGAACACTGCAGCGCAAAACTTCCACAACACAGTCTGGCCCGGGCGTAATGCTGCCGTTGCATCGTTGACGGCGGTAGAGTGCGGGGGCGGCAAGGCAGAAATTGAACACCCCCTCACATGCACACACACATATATTCACCCGCCCACAGGACTGGCGCCGCGACGTTAAACAGCCCGTTACACATTGAATTTTCATTCATTCCTTTGTCTTTTCATTTCCACAACAAACTTCTTCGCCCAGTTATACCACAAAGTTTCACTGGGACTTTGACTTTTCAAACTTGCATTTTTCTTTCAATACAATTTATATACGTTCCATCAATGACCATATTGGCCTTCAAATCACTTTTTATGTCTTAATTGTACATTTGTTATTTTAAATCATTATTTGTCACAATATTTTCTAATAGGGGAAAAAAGTATAAAGTAGCAATTAATTAAGTAGTAAAAGAGAAAAAGACAGTAAATCTATATATGTACTCCTTATAAAGTAACGTAACCTAATTAACATTACATTAAATTTAAATGTAAATAGCAAAAGCTCACTACACATGCATCTAACAGTCTTCAATTATTAGTTTTCATTTAATTAATCCTTCATTGCATTATTTTCTGTGTGTGTTGGTCTCGATTAAATATATAGGTAGTAAGTTTATGTAGAAGATATGTGGTAGGCATATAAATTTACGGTTGACTAACGTATAGACCAACGAACTAATCTTATACAATTAGTAGTTCGTCCGGTATTAGTAGCTAGAGTGCAATTAGAAAATATGCTTAATTTTTTGCCTATTAAATAGCTTCAAGATTAACAGTCTTTAGATTTTATACACGGTGCACGTATTAATTATCTTTCATATGTGGATGGAAAAATTACTATATAATTCCATGTATACAAAAGTTGAAAGTAAAATGGATTGAATGCGCTTCAACTCAAACATGTTTTAATTAAAAATTTATCTACTATCATCTGAAAAGGTGTTAAAGAAACTGATTTTTCAGTAAAAAATTGCGACCCTCGTTAAATATTTTCTTTAATGAAATAATAATGACATTAAATATCTGTATAAGAGCACATTCATGTAAAATAATTATCACAGTTATGGAAAGCATTCTAAATATACATATACATAATAATATTCATGTGGTATCTTTATCGAAAGATTATCTCTGTCAACATAAACATATATAATATGGTATATATAGTATATATAGGAGGACGCACATTGCAATTGCCATCATCATCAACACAACCAGCAAACACACAACATTTAGCGGTTTTCTTTGAACTTAATTACATTTTATTGCTATTATATGCATTATAATGTGCTTCTTAAACGAACATTTATATCTATATAATATATGTGAACAGCTACAATTAATACAAATCGTGATTGTGTTCATTTGTAATGGTCAATTACACTTTTCTCAATTATATATCATAAGGTTATATCTGTACTCTATCGGGATATATACAAAATTGTATAGTATTTCACAAAATACGTCACTGATTAGGTGGACATTTATCTGTAATCATGATATAACAAACAAAATGCAGCTTCTGTTCTACCACATAATACATTTTATATAATAATAATAATATAACACAAATCACGTTAAATGATGAAATTTGGCACGCTTACATACATACAACGTTTTACTACTCCCAACTTTATGACACTTTTTTTTGTTTCATAAGAGAAAATTTCTACGGTGAATAGTGTGGGAGGTTTCTAACTGCAAGTTTTTCCAAACTTTTTGCATTTTAATAATAAACACAACAAAAAATATGTGTACTATGGTCTAGTTTCTCTGTGTTTTGGAATTTGCTAATTTTCTGAACATGTTTACTTCCATCTAATTGTAAACAACATGATTACAAAGACTAGCATTGACATTTTGCATGGCATTATAAACGTGGTCTGGGAGTTTTAGCTGATTATGATTACTATGACCTGTCCAACAACGTTGCTATTACAAGTCACACTAATAGAGAGACTGCATACTAATATTATTAGCTTAGGTCTAGGTCGTTTCTTCATATTTAACAGCATTAATATTCAAATAACCATAATTAATATCGTATAATATAAAAAAAATCAACGTCATTTATGTTAATAACAAATTATTACATATATGTATACAATGTTATAAGCCACTTATTCCAGTTCAATTAAATTTCGTGTTTATTATGCTAATGAGTATTGCATGCAATATTTTTTCTCTTTTATTTATATCTTTATATCTATTTGACTTTTTTGTTTTGATGAAAATTGTAAACACATTCAAATATGGTAATACACTAAGAGGGGTTTTAATTATAATTATGGTGTTAACTGTGGTGATAAGTTCAACTATCATCTTAAAAAACACCTAATTTATAAAAAGGAATTGTTTAGATAAATGATTTAAATAAATTACGAAAATAATGCCTTGTATTAAGCACTAATTATGGAACTTGTTACACTTGCAAGTGAAATGTAATTGCATTATGCCAAAATTAATTTAATTTGTGTCACAAATGACATTGACTGGAATAATTAAAGAGAATGTTAATTTCATGTGAATCTGGTTACAAGGGTCTATACACACATATAAATAAATATATATACATATATATGCTTTTGTGATGAAAGTTCTAACTTAATTGTAACAAATAAGCATTAAAGTTTTAAAGAGAAGTTGAGGGCCTTTCAATGGTCAAGCTATAAAACGCCTTTGTTATAACACTGAAACAAAACTGTTTTGTGTTTTCATGTTAGATTATTAAGTTTCAGGCTACAATATGCACTAAACCCTTATAGAAAAACATTGTTATGCATTTCTCCTGTCTTTATTAACTTTATTACAACTTGTTTAATAATATAATTACCATGTTTTTATAGATCGTTTTTTATATATTTTTGGAAATAGGTTTACCTTTAAGGTCTTGCATCATTTTCATAACATAACTCGTAGGCCTTATAAATTAAAAGTGATTTGGTCCAGAGTACTTTGAAAGTAGTTTTTTGAATTAATTATTTTTTACCTTTTACAATTTTTTTTTGTTGATTTAATAACTTGATCTTATTATTTATCGATTATTTTAATAATTATATATGTATTCGTTTTTTTTATGTAATGTCTTGTAAAAGTAGGCAAATTGTTGGTAAAAAAGGGTGAAGGTATCCATTATAAAATAAAATCATGTTGAAATTATAACAAAATCTTCGCTATTACACAATCCATTTTTATTAATAGATGAATTTCCTTATTACTAATATGCGTTTCTGTAATAAATCTTTAATGATACTTCAATCATAATCTAGTTAGTGTATTATAATATAATGCAAGCGTAATTTTAGGTATAACTATCTAAAATTGGTTGCATATAAAATTAAAGATTGATAGTTAATTCATCATTAGTAATATAACGAATGATCGTCTTCTCTAATTTTCATCTTTCAAGCAATGTTATAATAATTATACATGTATGATAATCATTTCCTTTTGCAAATAAGCGCAGCAAAACTATAAAGTTACAGTTTTACATATACACAGAACTTGACTGTATTAATTAGTAATAAGAGCATAATTTGCCAATAACTGTTCTAAGTTGTAACATGTTCTGTATAACAAAACAAGACCATACAATGTATATGCACTTCAAGTTTCAACCGCTAAATTTCAACAAATTATGAAAATTTGGCTTTTCTAATCAATACGACGGGAATAACATTGAAATGTTATAAAATGGAACAAAAAGACATCGAGTTGCATTTCTAGTGTGGTTTAGAATCTATTTTCACATCCTGGACACACGATCTAGAAAATTAAACATTGGCTACAATGGTAGAGTAAGTGGACAACATGACAACAAAACTACTATTACTTTTCTTCTAAATGTTGTTTATGTACTAGTCCAATGAAATTCAAGTACTTACACGACATTATAACTGTGTTTTCGCATCACATCACATCTCTATTTAACCAATGAAAATCTATTCATTTATAATCTAAATACAAGTTCTCCCATTGACCAATGGATGTGTGCCTCTAATTACTATTTGCATTTGCTATGCAATAATTATTGACCACTATATAGTGTCAATTTAAATGCTTTTTATAATCATGTTGGAATATTTCAATAATTTGTAAATATTTAGTTTATTTTTCATGTATAATTACTTGCATGTAATTATAAATTACGAGTCAATATTAATGTTTTCGAAAATGTTAGGTCAATTTTTCATTTAATTTATGCATTCTTTGAAATAAACGAAAAATAACATGACAAACAAACAACTGAACACGGTAGCTGAGCTTTGAAATAAAATTAAAAAAAAAATCGTTAATAACTTTTCTTTTGAATTAACTGTCAGTGTATAGTTGTTATAAACATACGTAAATATAAACACATTTTTATGAATATGTATGTATATTTACACACGAAACACAAGAGAAGAATATACACGTGGGATTACCATTTTAGTCACCGTGTTATATTATTAGTCACTGCTTTTTTATTGTCTTAAAAATTGCTTGTAAAAATTATATTTTCAATTATAATAGTGTATGCTAATTTTATGTTAAAGTTAACGACATTAGGGTATAAAAGGGGTTTGAGTTTGTTAGTTATTTATGGTCCGTAAACAGGATTTTAATTGAAATAGGTAGTAAATAATAATAATTATTAGACATTGATTTTATATATGCAAGTATACGTGTATGCATTGGAAAATATTTCTAATATGCTGCAAGTCTTATTGATTTTCATACAACAAAATTTCAATCTATTCCAACATTTTCAGCTATATAGAGTGAATGCATTTAATTTGTGTAAAAGTCACTTTTATGTAATATTGTATGTTGTATACATTATATGTGGAAACATTCTTGTATCGCAAACTGTTGATTTTTGACATTTTTCCAATATGAACTTTTCTTTCTTCGGGAAATTGATGAAAAAACTATACCTTGGTTTTACTATTTTTAAATTCAAACTGAACAATATTTTTCTGTAATACATATTTAAGGTAAAGATTTTGAACTGTCGAAGCTGTTTTCCCTTTAGGGTGTACCTTATATATTTAAAAAAGTAAATACATTTTCTAAAAACAATATTCGACAAACAAAGAATTGATATTTTACCTTCACTTAACCCTTATACCTAGAGGTAGGAGGATAAAATTTAAATAACATTTTCATAATTTGAATATAAAAAATTGCCATTTACATTAAAAACAAGTCGTTCATCAATGTAAATTAAATCATAAACAAATTATCCTTGGATTAAAATATTGTTTCAGTAAACATTTATTATTTAACAGTTGCTAAATTTTTTAGTCAAATTCAAACTAAATGATCTGAAGTAGAAAATTGTATGGAAAAACAACAAAATCAACTTATATTTCTACGAAACTGACTGAATGGTTGAATGCAATTATTTTAATGCTATTTGTAGATGACCTTCAACTTCAAATACCCGCATGTTTATAAGTCAATAACAGCGAATATAAAAGCTTTAAATGAATTTATAGTACATGTAATGATTTTCCTTATCCTTTTCAGTAATTTTATATTCCTACCTATGTAATTACAACAACTGAAATAGTACCACCTAAAAACATGATTCACAATTCAAAAAAAAACATTCAATAACATTATATCTATTATAAATACATAACAAGATGTACAAAATGTGATTGATAGCAAATAAGCAGGAAAAGTAAAGTATAATAACAGATAATAAAGAGAACGAATTTATTCATTAATAACTAGTCTATAGCAATGCGTTCTTGCAGTTTATTAACCTAGTATTGCAAATAGGAAGAGAACTAGATAAGTAGCAAAAAAATATGCATTGAAGATACGAAGGAATAGATTGGTTCGATGTGCAATTAACATTGACCTTATTGCTTGACAAGTTGGAAAAGGCAAACAATTGCAAAAAATGTAACGTTCAAGTTTTCTTGTTCTTCGCATGATATTTACAACATCAGCATATATAAGATGCAGAAATATAAGAGAGGATGTTGTGTGTTTGTTGGTGAAGCGGTGGGTGGGTTAGGTATAAGGTGTGGGGCGAATACACAGCCTCCGCTGACCGTGCCGTGGCTGGACCCTCGCCCTCGCAAGATGCATAAATGATAAACTTAGATTGTAATGCAACAGGAGAATATATATATGCAAGTAATAACTGATGTGACCTTCAAAGTTGCAACTTACTATGTTATTTTATAAACTGAAACTTTCGTATTGGTCTTCCACATGTCCATCAACTTATTAACTTTTACTATAACATTGTGCAAATAGTTAATTAAAGTGATTTAGTCAGCTGTAAAAGGATATATGAAACATTTTCAATTAATTTGTGTTCACTTTTTTGTTTATTGCCTATATAGACGTGTTTTTGTTTTTCTCTTGATGAAATTATGAATTATTAATAAATAGTAAATTGTTTAGTTTGGTAAAAACAGCTGCGGTGGGTCTGCAATTATACATTCTTTCCCACAATATAGAAAAGAGGCATCATTTTTCACGAAAAGCTTTTGGACGACTTTAATTCTCGTCTTTTGATCCATAAGCATTTTTTAATTGTACGAAACTTAATTAATAGCTACTATAAGCTATTTATTTAAAGTTTAATAGACAAAACGATTTATCTGCAAGTATACTTCTTGCAAATTCCGTTGAAGACATTACAGTTTGTCTGTGTTTATATACAGTGTAGAGAAATATTTCTATTAATAATCTTTGTAGCAAAACTAATTGGATAAAAGTAATTAAATGATATTTGATATGTTTAGGTATTTATATATACGTACATATATAAAGTTAAAAGCAGTAGCAAAATGTTGGCAAGAATATTGTCTTTATCTTTTATAATGAATATATAGAAATGCCGATAAAATTGTATATTACGTATCTATACTGATTGAACTTTATAACCAGCAAAAAAAGGCTGTAATAAAAAGCTAATAAAATATTCATTAAACTAGTATAAATTTATTTATAAACACACAATATATTATGTATATTCTTGTGTATAATACACATATACATACATAATATAGAAGAGAGTACATAAAAAGAAAACCTTCAAAAACAACAATATAATAAATAACAACGGTACACAATTACGTATCGTCTGTGTCCCGTCTACATGAATTTTAAACGCGTAGTTGTTAGCAATGAATAAAAAAGCAATTTTTATTTTGTTCTCATTCTACCATGACCTGCCTTAATTACGCCTTGAATGAGGTAGCACTCTCTTAACTTGTACAATTTTTATATGTTTTTTATTTTAATTTTACTCAATTTTATTACATAATCACAACACCAAACGCCATTAAATTATATAGTGAAAAAAGTAACATATACTAGTTTTTTGTTCATCTTAATTTTTGATAGTCTTATTTTTAATAATATTAATATTAGAGATAAAAGATGAAACAGGTGGCAGAAGAGTGGTGGCAGCAGCCAGACACTTTGAATGTCAAGGTTTTATCTTATTTATTATGTGCAATGAAATCATTATGTACATGTTTTCATAAATTTTACAATGACGATTTCACATGTACCTAATAACAAAAATTTGTTATGACCGTATAGAACATATAAAATTTTAATTTAAGCTCATTTAAAATGACCATATTTAACCGCATACACTTTATAAATGGTGTACAGGGCTGGGCCCTGTATGGAAGAAACATGGAACAATCCATACGAGTCTGTAAAATGTAAGCGTTCCTCTGAGATCATAAACGTCATCATTATGGGGTGGATTAAAAGTGTAATTAGGAACTGTTTCCACGAACTGAGTGCTTCTTACCCATCCCTTAAGCTTGTTTACCATCCCTTAACATCAGCCTTTTTAGTATTTACATTTTTTTTTTTGGTTTAAAAAAGGTCATAAATAACTTATAAAATTTATTGCATCAGAAGCATTCTTATATTTTACAAACCATAGTGTGGAAAAACGTTAAAGACGGCTCTGTCGTTTGCATGTAGAAAATGAACGTTCTGTTCGTTGTTGGGTCCATCATAAATATAAATCTAGTTGTGTGTCACACGCCTAATTAAAATGGAAAAATGGAACTAGCCTGTTTTTGAAAAAGAGTTTTGTATGCAACGAGCACGGTTCACTTAATATCTCTGTTGTGCGATCTGTACAAATGCAGAGATTGATTGATAGTCAGCCTGTAATTGATTAAGTAGTGTAATTTTCTACAAGGAACATTGTAGGAGTCTATTAGTCTTGAAACTGGTAGACAACTGTTGTTCAATCGGCCAAACATGTTCCAGTTTATCCATATAACTTAGACAGCTATCAGTATATAAATATATTTTAAAATGCAAAAAATATGCAGCAAAATGTAACGGCTGAACAACTTACAAATATTAGATGGATTCTCTTTTATTTTATGACATTATTTCTCGTTTCACAGTGAAAAACTTGTTTTACATGCTATCATTCGGTTATCAAATACATATATTATTTTAACTAATATATATTTATAATTTAAATTATAATTAAATAAATTTATGAAGATTAGATTGAAAAATCACTCTTTTCTACATGTATAAAAAGCTTGATTTTTTTTGGAGTTTAACTATGTGCGTGCAACTTTTCACTCAATCGTGATAGTTAATTAGCCACTTTTCCGTTTCGTTGAGTTTTACAGAAAAATAAACAATATTTGAATTTTTATGAACTCCATTTAACACCATAATATACACATCCTTTAACGCAAATTAAAATCGTAAAATTTATTACAACAAAATATATCGTACCAAAAATTCTTGATCCTGATGGTGGCGCATTTTATATTTATTAATAGAATGTATTATGTTTAAAAATCCTTGTATATTTATTAGTATATAGAGTCCTAGTAAGAAGAATTGAAAGTGGCTTCGCAGTCGAGCTGCAGATCCTGTATTTGGACCCTGAGGCGGTTCAGGTATAAAAAATGCGGCGAGTAGCTGCAGGTGTTAATGCAGATGAATGCATGCGCACGGTATATATGGGGGGTGAACGGGTAAAGCGGGGGTGACTAATCAAGCACACTGATGGCGGTCGCTGCTTGTCCAAGATGTAATGAATTGAACCACCACTCTGAACTCATGTTCGGACAACATGGGTTCAACTCATCCAATGGACACTTTTACTTTCAACCAACACTGATTCATGATGTAAACTGAAAAGAATTCCATTTCAAGTGCTTTATGGGCAGTTTTCTAAGAAATTACGTCTGATGCAAAGTCTTGCGATTTTTTTAAAAAAATTATAGCAGAGACCTAAATTTTTTAGAACAAAGTACCTTTTTCTAATTTCAGAAGCAATACTTTCTTAAATTTGGGAAACTCGATTTTCATAAAAAAATAAGTTCAAAAAATAAATTTAAGAACTTTATTCATTTAAAAATGTTTGTACTCCGTCCTGCATATCGAGTAATAAAACTTAAAAGTGATTTATTGCTTTCTACGAAGTACGAAGTACGAATGCACCAATAGATGAATATAGGCATAGTATCGCAGCAAATGTTTTGGGCCAGTAAATATTGTCTAATTCATCAAATTGGGCTAAATCAAAAACTTATGACTGATGTAATTGATTCTTTAAAGGTTCACACCTTCTACAAGTATTTTCCTAAATTTTAAGAAATTCTTTAGAAATAGTAAACTTAGGCAGCCTGGTAACTCCTTATTAAATATACCTATTTATATTTTTCACCAAATATAATCTGTAGATTCTATCTTTTTCTATTTTCTATTCATAATTGTTACATTTACAATCAGACCGGCAAGAATAAGACGGATAGATTTTACAACATTTGTTTCAGAAGAATTAATATCAGTTCGTAATGGAAAATTATGACAACATTAATCTGTTTAATGCATTTAAATCGATTTGCTTTTATATCACATATCCATGCTTTATAATTAGCGCCATTTAAAGATTTATTATTTTATTGTTCGTCAAATAAACAACATCCATTTGTGAACGAAAACTAGAGATTTTTTTAAATAGAAAACGTAGTTAGATCCCTAATCGATTTGTCTAATATAATATCTGTGTTAATACAAAGACTTTCCAATTGCAATAAAACGGCAAAATTAATTCAACCTACTGATTAAATTTTTCATCATCGTGTAATGTAATTTTAATTTTTTCTTGTATACTCAAACAAACTAAATGAAAAATCTTAATCAAGGAAATGAGTTTTATAATGCACACAGGTGATTTTTTCACAAGTCTATCATTATTAGTTGTTATAGGTATATAAGATTGGAATTGCAAACTAATATATATAGTGAGAGGAACACTGTCCGTTATACAATAATTTCTATTTCTTAACACAAACAATCTTAATGGATCTATTTGCCTATATACTGACCATATTTATATGATGTAATACTATGGGCTTTTTCTATAGTTTGTGCAGCATTTAATTAAAGATTATAGTGGGTGATTTAATGGTTATACAAAAGTAATAAACGAATCTGATTAATTTAATGAATGTTCGCCGTAAACTGCTGCTGGATGGCGATCATTCTAATAACTAAATATGTAATTAGTATTTTTTTATTTACTTAGAATAAAACGTACTTAATTCAGTAGTTTAATTAAACGCTTTATATATGTAGCGGCAAACTGGATTCTAGTATTTTTTCCTTTTGCAAGTGTTTTATGAGTTCGGAATATTTGAAAAAAAGATGGGCGGAAATTGTCAAACAGATTTACAAACCTCCCATATACATAAATGTTCATATATTATATATATACAAAGGCAAGGGCACTTCAGGCGAAATACCATCAACCTATTGTAGTTCTACTTATACAGCACCTGCAATGAACTAGGCAATTTGCAATAAAAATGTAAATTGTCCGTTACTTATTACTGAAGAATACTTTGATTAAAGCCTATCGGGTTATTATAATCATGTATTACAATATTCTTGGTCTTGTGGTGAATCAGCTACGTTCATCTAATTAATATGTGCACTCAATGATTCCATTTCATTATATATCATGTAATGGTTCTTTTATTATTAGATGTGTATATGAGATTTATGCCGGAAGTGGTCGGGAATATGTTTCAGTGACAATTTTAGCCAGGTGGAATATAAATAAAAATAAAACCCATATGTGTAAGATGTGTGTGTGGGTTTAGTTGATTTCTTCTCAGTTTAAATGGACTTTCATGACCAATTTTCTTACATATTTTTTTTTTTTTGTTTTAACAGCTTTAACATCTCACACCATACAATTACTACAAATTATTTCACTTATGTCCATTTACCGGAAGCCAATAGTAAATATACGTCCTTAAGATATTATTAAAACCATTTATTTAACAATTTAAAATATTTTTATTATTTTCTATTTTGTAAAATGAATACGAATTCCCTCTTTTATAAATTCCGTGTAAAATAGCTTTTCAACTTGGCATTACATATACATATATATATTTATATGTATATTTAGGTGCATGTTAATGATATTCTCTTCTGTTTTGATATTGAAACATTTGCATTGTAACATGTGCATATATATATATATGCAGTATATTGTTATATTCAGAGTATATGTGTATGTTTGTTTTTGTAAATAGAATTGAGCAAATAAGAATGGAGCACCTGAGGCAAGTCAAAGTTTTATCTTGACTATATAGTGATTATTAATCATGTAACAGTACTACCGTATAGTACTGGAGTTTAATCATACAACTAGAATTTCTGTGGTATTGTGTTTTAGAAATTTGAAAATAAAATAATTGTATTTTACGCTATAATACACCTAAAGGATATCACGACGCAACAATTTCAATCGATAATATGGTACTACTTGTATATGTAGATTAGAAAATGATTTTATTTTAGTTAAAATTGTTATATAGATTATTTTATTAATTTATTCAATATTGTCGTACACTTGGAGCTACTTTACTGTCAAAAGTATACTGTTACAACTCTATGGGATTACATTATACAAGTTAATAATTTTTTTATTTGAAGAATGTGAATTAATGATGGCATCTTTACATACATACATACATACACATTGCGCCCTATTAATAACAACACACTAAAAATGTCAACCATAGTATAAAGTCTTTGTCTCTACATATATATACACCGGATGCTGCACCAGACAAATCTAAAATTATAAATACGAAATAAGAACGTTGTTTCCTGTTGGGCATCTCTTTTAACTCGGTGGTAATTACGTTTTCATATTTCATACTACTCTCAACAACGTTCTATTATTTAACTTTACTATACAACAGATTTTAAACATATACCTACTTAAAATGATTTTTTATTTATTTTAATGGGCAACTGCTGTATATATTGTAATTTTTACTACTTTAATGTTTACAACTTATGTTTTATGCGAATACTTATTGATCGTAAAATAAGAATTATATTTGCACTAAAACTTGGATAATTAATAATAAATAAATTATTTGATAGATAAACATACGAGTATTAGGTATACAATTTTATTATCAAATGCGAATAAAATCAATTTATTAATTGTTGTATACTGTTTTATATAGAAATTTCTTTAAATAAATTGTATTTTATTTAACGTTATTATATTGAGGTTTGCGGAATAAAATCTCAGGCCGACGAATTGGCGAAAAAATGGTTCTGCATCAAATGGTAGTCATAAGAAATTTTTCAATGAATTCGTGAGTTTTAATACAAATCTCATGGATGGACGGACATATGGGTGTGCTATTATATTGTGGAGTGTATTATGGCTGATGGGGCCATACCGGGACTCCTTTTACCATCACAGAAACATAGCACCCACGCTGTTTTACTTCAATAAACTATTCATCAGTCAACCGCAACAAACACTATACACTTCAATAATATTATCACTTGTTCCTTATACTTTTGAATTGCCTTTATTTATTGTGACTGATTGAATTACCATTTTTTTATTTTCTTTTCTAAATAAATTCTATTTTCTATCTGTTATTGTTGTTGTTGTTGCAACGGTAGTAAATAAATGAATCATGCGAATGGCATCTTTTATAATAAATCATTAAAAGCGATTGATTCGCTTCATTGTTTTATGTGGTAATAGTAATAATTAATGATTTAAGTATCGCAAATATCAATATGTACAGCTTCAAGATACATTATATTGATGGTAACTACTGAAAGATTAAATACAATTGCCATTTTTCACACTTTACGTTCCACTGGTTTAGTTTTTGTATTATTTTTTTGATGATGTAATTGATAACGTCTCAAACATTAACAATAAATTTTTTTTTAATTTTTATGTTAACCATTGCATGAATAATTATACGAGTATGTATAATTTTTAAAATATAAATAAACCTTTTTATTCTTCCTGGTTAATAAGTTAGTATATGCACTTAATTAAATTTGTTTTAACTATCTATACATATATAGTATAGCTACATATGTAGAATTTTCTAGTAATTTAGAAATATTTTCAAACTATTAATTACATCGTTAATATACGTCAACTTATTCATTTATCCTGCAACACAGTTTCTTATTCGTAATTAACTAATGCACGCAACATTTTCTTAGAGGTTTCCTTTTAGCAAAGAGGGTGTTTCATTTTACATCCTGAATAAAAGAAAGAAAACGAAAAGACACGCTTATACTTAAGAAGTTAAGAATTATATATCTTGAAATTCTTGAATAACTTTTTTCAAAAACAATAAACCATTTACACAGACGTACACATGTTATTTATGTTAAATGTTATTTTATAATTTGAGAAAATAATATATACAGTTACATGTATTTATTGAATATTATCGATTTCATAAAAACTTAATTTTTTTAAAAATATAGCTCCAAGCTGTATTTCAAACAAAAATGACGTATACCAGACAATAGGTATACGCATATGTATTATTTACATACATTATATACAAACTAGAATTTCTAAAACAACAAATGTTTGTACACAAATGGGTAAAGGAATATACCTAGTCTGTAAAGTGTAAAGAGTATTTCCTGTTTTAGTTTCTATTTTTTATCTTTTATTGTCGTGTGGGTGCAATCAAGCCTCATGTTCTAAAGGTAGAAAATACGGTATTATTATTTTAGTACAGCAAAACAAATAAACTACAAAATGGGAAAAACTGATGTATGTATTGTCAATTTCATTTCTATGTGCTCATCATATTTTGGGAGGTACTATGTATTAGTTGGCAACAAGAATTTAAGAAATCAGTATTATTTTCCATTTTTATTTCATCAATTCACTTAATTAGTTATTTTTTAACGTAATCATTCACAATCATGACAAAATTTATAACTAATTATTGAATGTATGAACATGGACATACTATAGTTGAAAAGTATAAAATAAATTTAATTGAATGAATGTGAATATGATTTAGGATTGGTTTATGCAGAGATTTTAATTTAAATTTAGAATTTTGCTGTCAAAATACTTTTTAAAATATTTTAAATTTAAATATAATTAAATTACATATAATTGAATTGTAATGTTTTTATATTAATAATTCAACAATTAAATATAAATGTAAAGCTTTAAATTCTCTATAAACATATGAATATGCATGTTAAAGTTTTTTTCAGGTTAAATTTAAATCTAAATTTAAATTAAAGTCCCTGCATAAACCAACCCTTATACAAATATTTATACTTACTTATAAAAAAATTATGTTATTAAAAACGAATGTATTAATTACAGAACATGCTTTTCTAAACGCGTCCAGTAGATAACTAAATAATAAAATATTAAATAAAGAATGTATAGTCAAAAATTTGTTTTTCGAAAAAATGTTTAAAGATAAATCACACAAACAGGACAACTTTAGGAAATTTTTAAGCAAAATTTTATTAAAATAATATAGTGAAACTTCTCTAACTCTTTCGACTTATTTGTATAATGTAAAAGATTAGGTACTGATTCATTTTAAAAAACAAAAATTAGATTTCAGCTTATGCCGTTGTTGTTTTTTTAGCACCTCAATTCAAATTATGTATTATGTTTCTATAGTTTTTGATGAAAATTATCTACAATTCGAAATTTCTATGTTTTGAATTTTTTTCCGGTCTGTTTGCAGGCTTATTTTAGTTACTAGAAAATTGTGAGAAAATTACTGAGTAATGTAAACCATATAACGAGAAATCGATCTAAAATGTTGAATATAATGTGTACATAGAAATGAAATTGACTCTTTTGCCTTTTGCTTCATACGAAAATGTTTGAAAATTTTCTAAATAAATTCAATTTTTATAACAGGAAAATCAATGCACAGTAAAAATTGACTGTAAACACAAAAATAACATAATACGATTATTATTCACACACATATTCATAGTATGAAGATCAAACAGATTTGTTAATTAACAATTTCTATTGAAATTGAACCACGTATTATGCATAATGTTGTAGGATGTTTACGGTTTGTTACAATGAATACAGTTATCAAGATATAGACGAAACTGTAGAGGTGTATATTACATTGTGTATTTCTACGCTAATATGTGTCAAAAACAAGACTATTTGTTACATACATATCAAACTGAAAATATGAAGTTGGCATTAATGTTCATGAGTGCTTCATTTTATCTCAACATTAGCGAAAAGTTAATCCAAAGATATTCTAAGTCTTCCCAAAAATCATTTTCAGAAAGGAAATAGTTTTTTTTATTTTGTAGATATTTCGACAATTAATGGAATAATATTTTTTGCATATAAAATAGAATCATTAAATTTCAAATTAAATTTTTTATTTACGGGATATTTTGTTCGTTTATTTAGGAACAATGATTTTTCAAAGTTACATTATAGCACAATGTCATAGTATAGAAAACAACAAATAAAAGTCTTGTGTGAATGAATTCGAATAATCAAACCGTATTAAACTTTTTCTGACAAACAATTTTTTCAGTAAAAGGCTTTCATATTTGCTTTACAATGAATATTCAATGCAAATTGATTCATTTATGGATACTGAATTAATTTTTTTACTATTTTGTTTAAGAATAAAAATATACAGTGTGTTTTAAACTCCTACTTTGAACTTTTGGTCAAATTTTCAAAAACTAGTAGAATAATATGTGTATAGATATATTTAGGCATTATTTCTATTGAATTTATTATTGTTATATACGTATAATTGATCAACTGGAAAACTTTATTTCTCCCCAAATTATAAAACAACCAACGATTTATAATTATAAATTTGAAAGGAGTTATAAAAAAGATAGAACTTTTAAATTACTTGGCAATCTTTGATGCAGTTATTCCAAAAAAAGAAAAACTGCCAAGAACAACAGTTATTTACTTGCAAACAATGCTCCCTTTCATATTTACGTTGCATTGAATATTTAGTCAATATTTAATCGAATATTATTATTGAATATAATTTATTTGAAAATAACATTTCCAAGAGTTGTAAACCTTTTTGCATAATAATATTGTAATAAGATCATGCATTTGCCTATCTGAAAATAACGATGTGCATTTTAAAAGCTCGTGCTTTAAAGCTTTTATGCAACAATCCTAAATAAAGTAAAAATACTAAGAACTACAGTTACTTTCTTTAGAAAACCAATAAAGCTTATTCGAATTTATATTCCATTATTTACTGATTTTGTTACAATTATAAAATTGATTTACCTACACAAGAACAAATTTTCAATTTATTTACACGTAAACAGCTACTGTTTACATAAAGTTTATCATTATAAATTTGAATAGAACGTTAAAAGCATACTGTGAACCAATTCAAAAGCTCACATCCTCTGATACTATAGTTATTCCAAAAAAGAAAAACAGTTATAAGAACAACAGTTATTTCCCTGGAAAAAACAATGAACCTTTTCACATTTACTCTTTATATATTGAATATTTAGTCTCGTAAAAAAAACGAAGAAAACTTAACAATGTCCTAGGGGAACCAAGTCGCGAAAAATGCAGTTGACGTTCTTGTGTGTGTTGTTGTTGCTCATCAATTTTTCGTTGTCAGTGGAGGAAGGATCTTCTGTGCTTGGATATTTTATGTGTTTGTGCGATTTTGTGTCGACGTATGTGTGTGTGCGCGAGATGCACTGCTGCAGCGGGTGGTGCAACTTGCATTATCTCAAGATGAGAACATTTTATATATATACAATCCAGCAACAGCAGCATCAGCAGCCGTTGTTATCGCGTCGCGCTGATCTCTCTAAAATATATATATGTATATAGGGGGCGGCGTGCGGCGGGGTGCATGGTGCTGTCTGTGCCGTGCCGTGATGATGATGAATGTGGCTGTCTCGCTTTCTATCTCTTTCTGTTCTCTTCATTCTCTTCGGATGCTGTGTGCTGTTCCCCTCTGGTGGTTCTTGGGCGCGTTTTGTGATGCTGTTGCATTGGCGGTGGTGGTGCATGGTGGTGGTGGTGGTACGAGGGGGTGATATGGAGGCTTATATGCATACTGTGTATTGCTTGAAGCGATGCACAAAGAGCCAACATCATCCAGGGTACCTACTATATACTACATGCTCAATATTCTATGTAAACACTTTTATCAACTTGCATTCCTCAATGCATTTTGACATTCTTTCAATTCAATTTTCGTACATACGAGTATACCTATACTTGTCACCGTATTCATATATGTATATGTACCAATATTTATCATATTTACACATGAATTATTTAGTTCCACAACTTCCCCATCTTACATTACTAGAAATTTGGTATCCTGTTAGATTTCCATTCGACAAAAACAAAAAAAACAATGTTTGTATTAATAAAGATGAAAAACAACAAAAGTAATTTCTCTACACCGCAGATAATTATAAACCCACTACTATACAAGATGCCAATTATACGATAATTGACCATTTGATGATGATAACGATCTTTGGTATAGTGATCGCCACAGACTGGGGTCCACAACCCTTAAGTTTAGTGTGTGGATGATGCTGTATATGTTAAAGTCTTGTTGTTCACATGTTCTCACGGCATATAGCAGGTGCGTGTCGCATCCTCCAAGGCCCCACAATAATAAAAAAGAAACATCCAACCTCAACTATGATCTGGCAACATGTGTGTACCATCTATATTACCATATACATATTATATGCATGGTCTTCCCTTCGTTTCATATGTTAAATGATGAAGAGTGCTGCAATTGTGCCTGAAGACAGTTTTTCATTCAAACGACAAATTATTGTAATTTTAGCATATATTAATGTTTAATGGCGACGACTAGCTCTCTATTATTATATTTCTAGTAATATAAAAGTTATAAACCTTAAACTTAATGGATTGTACCATTTTCATTTAATACTAATTACAAATAGATTAAGGCTACTTGAAGAATGTTCTTCATACATACATTAAATTATTATATATACGATGATAATTATTAATGCAAGTCAAATCTATATTTGGTGAAAACGGGTCAGTTCCAGTTTTTTAAGCATCCGCTCATGAAGCTTGATTATTATTTTAAGTATGCTGGATTAAATATTTTAAACATTCATGCATTGCATATTAAGTTGTTCATTTAATAATCTAACTACTAGCACATATATACATATCTACATATATATATATATATAAGTTGAAATTTCTGTCATAAACGCAAATTAAACCGCAATTTTAATGAAAAAAAGACACAAAACGTTTACAACAAAACAAAACACGTATTACTATATATCTTTCTAAAATATCGAATCGAATGTTTTCTTTTATAACAAGCAAAAGAAACGGAAAACACATTTTTCCAATTTCCTTTATGGATTATTGTATATCCTTGATGCAATTAGATAATCTCTAAAATTCTCACCTTTCTAATCTAACAATTTATTGTACGTTCAAATGTTCAACAAAAGTAATTTATCGAACACTAACTAAGTTGATTTAATAGTTGACACAATTTATATATATGTATAATACATATGTATACATATATATAAAAGTAGCAATGAATAAACGGCCACAATTTGCATTATAGTTGTTAAGTGGTTTCCGCAAATGGCATCACTTGTTATTATTATTAAATGACGTAGCTATATGTATATATATTATTGTCACAAATAAATTAGAGTCAATAACTAATTTAGCTGTTTCATATTTATGTTTTATCCTATTACTGAAAAATTTATGAAAATAAATTACATTTCACATACACACATTTTATCCAATCATTTTTTACAACATTGTATTATTAAAGGTTTAATTGATAAATAACAAGTATTTTGTTGAATAATATGTTTTTTTTATCGACTGTAACTGATGACATAGTGAAATGGTTATTTAAGGTTTCATTAATTTTAGATTATGGGGCATTAATTTGAACTGGTCACGAAGTTTTACACCTTAATACAGCATCCGTTTTAGTATTCATTAATTTGACAAGCTATACATAAAGTGTACTGACCATACAAACTACTAACTGCGAGGTGTTTGTGCGTTTTTTTCCTTCTGCCAGTGATTTTAATGTTATGGCAAGGAAGTGAAGTAGAACAGTTTAACATAATATACTATCTATCAAGTTAACAACACCTTGTTTCACCACTAATTGTGAAAATAGACTGAATTTCAGGCTAAATTATACTTTGAATGCAGATTAGATGAAATTATATTTTTAAACGTTGCATATCTTTTTTTTATCTGGTATGAGTATGCTAGTAAATTTTATTACATTCATAAAATATAGTATTAAACCATTTTAAATTTAATTATTATATTCTTATAGCATAATAACATCTTAATTAAATTTATATAATAACTATATTAAAACAAATTTTAATTAAAACCGAATATTCACTGAAAAACTGAATGTAGTTATCGTTGTTGTCGATAATTCGTCGATAGTGTAAAAATCTGTAATAATTTACATGTAAATCTTTCTGTATGTATGGTTATTTTAAAATTAAAATATGTTAAATATATGCACACATATACAAATATAGCAATAGTAATTAGTACTAAATACATACATATAGGTATATATATGTATATAACAAATCCGCTTACATTGACTTTAATTACATTTATAGTACACAAATGGATATAAATAAGATTTATATACATTTTCAGAAAAAAGTCAATGCTGGATCGTTAAAAAGCTATTATTTTTTCATCGTAGGATAATAATAAAAGGAAAACACATCTGACCTACCCTAAGATATTATTTTTGTGAAAATTGTTGTATATGCGAATGTTATAATATATAAAACAAATTTTGCACAGATTGTGCTGAAAACATATGAAAGCAATTAGGCGAAATGTTGTAAATCGATTTGTCGGATAGTATCCTTCTGCATTTCCCGTTTCCCTTCTTCTACGATATGCAGTCGGGTCACATCCCCCACCAGACCAGCATGAATGCCTGGTTCCGCTTGCACAGGATTCCGTAAACAGGATGCAACTTTCGACTGCGCAGGGAATTCCCAGCAGAGGGCATCCTTGTACACTCACGAAAGCTCCGACTATTGGGAACAGAGGCGTCGTTTTGAGCTTTTTACAAGCTTCCCCAGTCAATTATTCATGTATTCTGTGCTACTGTGTAGTATATTTTATAAATGAGTCAATGTAGGATTTTATAGATGCACAAAACGACAAACCAAAAATGAATTATCATCAAATATTAAACGATATTTAATTAGACTGTTAATTTTACAACATTAACTCTAATGGACAAGTGAAATTTAGTTTGAAAATGAATTAATTTCAAACAAAATACTCAAAACTTTAACATTTCTGATCGCTATAACGTATTATAATAAAACTTTGTAATATGCTATGTACCTAATTATAATTGAATTTCATAAACAGTAACTTGTGCAGCCAACAAACTGCAAACAATGCAAGACTTTATAATGCTTTAATAATTATTCTTGTGGGCGTACTTTAACATAAATTTTCATCAAGTAGTATTTTTTTCGTTGATTTTGAATAATATCAATTTGTGATTCCATGTGTATTTGTTACGCCACTGATTTCTTTCAAAGTACAATTACATATTTTGTTCTTTTTCTATAGTTGTTTTCGAGTTTCACAACTTCATGTTGTTTTACTTATCTATTTGTTCTTCTATACGTTGAGAGAGTCGATGAATGAACTGTTTTGATGCCTTTATTGCTACTATTACAAACAAAAGAACACTCCAATAAACATTCCGGCACGAATAAGTCCATCTTTGTTGCTTTTTAACAACACCTAAGTATATTCCATTCTACAATTGTGCATAATATATAAGGTGCAACTTATTGAATACTCACTATTTTTACGTTTACCAAACCGTATTGATTTTCTTATGACCTATTTTTTAATGTATTAAAGGTCTTAATGCTTAAAAAACGACTATACGAAATAAATGAGTTTAAATTTTGGCGAAGGCGCTGGGAATAAATTTTTCTATAATTTTTTTCTTTTTTTTTTTTTATATTTTTTTCTATAAAGTAAATTGCATAGAAATAACAATAAATACAAATAAATTGAACTTAAATAGAACTAAAATTAACGATTTAATGGTTGGTACAGTTGCTGTGCCACACAAAAATAACGTTATTTGTTTTAAACTAAAATAAAACCATTAATTACATCTGTGGCAGTGCAACAACATGCATATGAATTCAATTTATTATAATTCCGAGAAATAGAAGCATATTACTACATGTAAATACGACCATTTGTTAAGCCATCTCTCATCATTTGAATAGTAAAAGTCTTGTAAGAAGAAATCTCTTTAAATATCATTTATCTTCAGATTTGTATTGATTGTATTTTATGAAAAAAAATTCTAAAACTTGATGTCTAGATTGTCTACAATATCGATTAATTAAATTGATAGATTGTATTGAAATATTCCGATTAATCTATGATCAAATTTCCATTAATTCATATTAAAATAAAATTAAACTGCTTAAATATTTGCTTTGCTGATTGTTCTCTCTTCTAACTGTCTGATGTATTTTAAATTCTCATCCCTTGTGTAAATGTTGTGGAATGACAATTTTCTTTTATAATTAGATACAATTACTTTTGTTTTTTGCATCACTTCTAAGAATAATTTAACCCTGTCGTGTGCAGTTCAAGGCATACACACACAGAAATTTTGCAGCACGCCAACAAATTCCTGCTGATGGCCAAATCTATATATCCACTTTCGGGCTGCAAACCCAGCTCTACCATGGTTCTCTTTATAATATGGCTTGTGTGGAGTATTATAAGAGCATTGACCGGCTAAAAACAAACTTGAATAATGTCATTTGTGCCACTGAATCAGCCGCTTTATTTATAGATGAAATGCGCTTGCAAACTGGAATATTTTTGGAATATTATAAAGTTTACTTTGTTAATGAATTTATGGATAGATTATCCATTTGAAACAGTTATATTAGAACGGTTTTTCGATTTTATTGTACACATTTTCAGAAATTTAACTAAAGATTAAATCGATTTTAAAAGTTTGTTCTTGAAAAAAATGTAAAACTGACCGCAAGAGTGAAGCACTTGCTGGATTAGAGATAAATTGTAAGAATAAAAACAGTCATCACGCTATAAATAACAGTTTATTTATAATATAATAAAGTGTCTTTTTATGGAAATCATTTCATAATGCACAATTACTATATAAATTACAATGCATATACAGATAAAATAAAAAATAACTACACAATTACTTTTATCATCTAAAATATAGTGTGCCCACTAACAATAACAATCTTTTTTATACTAGAAATAACACATTTTTTTACTCTACACTTTTACAAGAATACAAAAGAACAAACTATTGATATTTATAATATAAATTTTATAACGTTTCCGTCAGTCTATTATTTTTTGTATTGTATTTTTCATTTGCTTAATAAACTATTTGACTTTTAAGCATCTATTATTTTAAAACCGCAGAAAACTATTATATAACGTGTAAATGTTATAAAATTTACATTGATTTGTGCTTTAATGGCACCCATATCATCAATATACATATAATTGGTATGTAAACAAAAATAGATATTAATAAATAAAAAAATATTTTGTACTTATATAATTGTTTTAAATAGACAGGAAATTAGGCAAGAAAATTTAGTTTTTAAAAAATCACAGTATATAAAATAAACTTATCACAATTATTAATAAAATTATTAAAATTATAATTGCTGTCCATTGACGTCGATCTAAAAATAAATCCATTTATTATAATAAGCATTTTATTATCATATACTGACCATTAGATATTCTTAGAACTTTGGCCACTTTCTTCATAGTTGAATCTAATTTGGAATCTGTATTTTCCAATTCAGTTCCGAACTCATCTAACATTCTGCAATGATCAAAAACCAATTTTTCAACAACGAATCCGCAAAAAACGCGCAAAAAGAAATCGATAAATTACAACAATCAATCAGTCTTACCCGGCTTGTTCGTCTAACTCTATTCCTATATGTCGTGAAACAGTTTTAAGGGAACTCAACGAGTCCCCAATTGCTTCTAAATGGTCCTCTTGTTGTCTTGTTAGATACTGTTGTTGGTTAAGTGTATCATTCAAAAATTGTCGATTCGGACTGTCTAATTCATTTTCTAATTTTGAGTATTTTGTTGTACCATGACTATTGGTCACTCTAACAGGACTATTGTCTAAAAGTGGCTAAAATAAATCGTTAGCAATACATCCACCGTGTTTTTTTATATCAATTTACTTGTCTGGCTGTTCGATCTCGATCTCTGTTTCTGCTCATGTTGATTTTATCTTTCATTAATTTGACTTCTTCTCGAGTTGTGTCGATAAAATGTTTTCTGGTTGTTATTTCTTTATTATCAATTTTAAACTTTGTTGGATTCTTTTCCACAATATCAATTGTATCTTCTAGATCCTCTAAATCCCATTCTATGCTACGTAACGAATTTTTTAATTCAGTATTGGTCCATTCGACTTCATCTTTCGTAATACAAATTGTGTCGTCTTGTAATTCAGTCCATCTCAAATATAATCCACGGGTTTTGTTTAATGCTTTAAATACTTCACTGAAATTATAAAAGATGCTATAATATTCAGCATATTGTTGATTCCATATTGTTTACTTAGTTATAATCAAAAATCGATAGAAATTATTAAAGTTTTAACAACAACACACAAAACAGTAGAAATCTCTTGGGGGAAGTACTATATTTACCATTTGAATTATTATATTATATTATGATTCGAGATAATCGCATGCATATGAAAAATGAATGAGGAACAAACGGTTTTTTGTTTTTTTTTTAATTGTACATGCAATGATTATGTTCTTACTCTTTCACAACAAAAAAGGGATCCTCCAACGTCATGTCAATGTGCGTTGGGCGAAGGCAAGTTACGTACTTGCAATATTATTAAGTTTAGCACTCTTTTAACCATGTGGAAGTGTCTTATCAGTATATTCTAATTATAATTTATCTCATTATATATTTTTAATAAACATGGTCGACTGAGAAAAGGTCTTTATTGACAATAATTTGACAACAGATACGGACTTACCTCCTCGTGAAATACCCTAGAATTTAAATTTGTACGTAACGTTGTACATATTTCATAAATTCTTGATAAAAGGAATTTATATTTAGAACGTAACACTAATCACTCGATGTGTAACACGTAATTTATGTTTGTTTAACAAAATGTTACAGTTTTATTTACTTTTTGTAATAATTAAAGAGACTTTAAAGGTATAAGTTTAAATATACCGCTCTAATGAGTTGTTTCCCTTTTACACAGTGTTCCAAACAATATGGCAGTAAATGTTACTGTTCTTATCTGAACTACGCAAGTTTACTCAAAATGGCCTTTTCCGGTTCGCGCTGCCATTAAGAAGACGTGAACTTGTGTAAGTTGTAAAAGTTTTTAATAAATAACTGTGTAAAATATAAATAGAATTAATTTAAAATGCCATGATTTATAGTATAAATTAATTTGCATATAGTTTCAGTAACAATTGCTAATTATTTTGCATACTTTGTTAATTATCAATTTATTAAATATAACCACGTGTTTACAGGTTATTTTTATAATTTTGTTTGCCTTTTATACTAGTTTTTAATATTTGCCTGTTTGTGATGACTTACTTATGATTCTGACACCTCTTGTCTGAAAAAATCCTTGTTGATAACTGCATTAACACTGAAACAAATTAACATGTCCAATATGTTGTATACATTTTTCCAGGACGTATTTAAGAAGGGAATTATTTTTTGCAGATAACTAACCATGGCAGACGATTGGGGTGATGAAGTATCAGCGGGGATAATACCCCCAAAAATGGCTGAATTGCCAGAAATTAAATTATTTGGAAGATGGAATTGCGATGATGTGCAAGTGTCTGATATGTCTTTGCAAGTACGTATTCAAATTTGTAATCAAATCAAGAATTGTAACACTTTAATGATGAATTGTATTTTATTTTTCTGACACCTCTTCAGAAGCAACATTGCTGAATATTTTGCATATTTATAACTGATGTTATTTTTTATTTATCAAAAATCATCAGAGTCCTTCATCTTAATCTTTCAATAGATATTTTGTTGTAGGATTATATAGCTGTTAAAGAAAAGAATGCAAAATATTTGCCACATTCAGCTGGTCGATATGCAGCAAAACGTTTTCGTAAAGCACAATGTCCAATTGTTGAACGATTGACGAATTCTCTGATGATGCACGGACGTAATAATGGTAAAAAATTAATGGCTGTCCGTATTGTAAAACATGCATTTGAAATTATTCATTTACTGACTGGTGAAAACCCACTACAAGTACGTAAAAAATTGTCTAAAAAAAGTTAGTTGAAAGTTCACGCAAGGTTTTTTAGGTATTGGTAACAGCTATTATTAATTCTGGACCACGTGAAGATTCCACACGTATTGGTAGAGCTGGCACAGTAAGGAGACAAGCTGTGGATGTATCACCCTTAAGACGGGTAAATCAAGCTATTTGGCTATTGTGTACAGGAGCTAGAGAGGCTGCTTTCCGTAATATTAAAACAATTGCTGAATGTTTAGCCGATGAATTAATTAATGCTGCCAAGGTAAGTATTTTTTTTAAACGAAATATTTTTATTGTCCTTTCTAATGATGATGAATGAAATTCAAGTTCACCATTTTCGCGGAGGACTAAATCAATTGTAAACTGGAATTGTTTCTGGTACAGTTTTAATTAGATTGTACTAATTTCTGGTTTACGACAAACTATTTTTTATAAAATACTAGTTAGTATTTAACTAATTTTCAATTTTACTTCTTATAGGGTTCTTCAAATTCATATGCTATTAAGAAGAAGGATGAACTTGAGCGTGTGGCGAAGTCAAATCGTTAATTTTATATTTACTTTACGTGTTCTGTAATAATATTACAGATCTAATAAAAAATTTTTCACAAAATTCGTTGTTTCGTTTTAATCAACATGGACCTTGCCGATATTTTGGCAGTAAAACTACTAATATGAACATGTAACCTTTATTAAGAGAATGGAAATGTTAAATATTAAATCACATGGACCTAAAAAGGCCTACAATAACTTAAGTTTATCTTAATTCTATAATACGGAAATATCACCAACATAATTCAAGGTTGATTATGTTATAAAAGTACAAACACAAGTATTTTCATAAGTATTAAATAGTTATCAAATAGTTTTATGAGTTAGATTTCAATTTTTTTGATTGGTTTTCCAATACAGCCTCTTCTACAAAGTTCCTATAACAAAATTACCATTTAGTAAATATCAATTTACATTAAATGCATTTTTGATTATTTACCGAATAATGTCATGAATTTCGGGAGCTCTACAAATGTACTTGTGACCATATTTTCGATTAGCACTAAAACTATGGAACTTTAAACTGCCCTGAGATTGATCTCTGCATTTAATTCCATCCTCATACAATTTCCATCCTAATCTATGAGGAACAACTGTATCTTCTTCGGCATGCAAAATAATTATCGGAGCATCCACTTCACAAATATATTTATCTGTTTGAAATGTGAAATGATTTTCCTGCATTGGTTCCACAACTGTATATCTAAACCACGGTAAACTCTTAAACAACTGTAAATAATTAACAAAATTCCTTCATTTGATAAAAACTCAATAATGATAAAATTATACTCTAGCTAGAGGAAATTCACTAATCTCTTCTTTCATATTATTAAATGGACTTTCTAATATCACACCAGTTGCTCGAAAATTCTCTTTTTGTAGCAAAGCTAAGGAATGTATGGTTAAACTGGTGCCTAATGAATGGCCCCAAACAAATACATTTCCTCTAGTTCGATTTGCTATCCATTTAAACATATACATACAATCGAGAACTATGCCATCCTCTGAAGGAGGCACATCTGAGGAGTCTCCATAGCCTATTTTTGTACCAAAATAAAATAAAACAATATATTTTATAAATTTTTTATAATTTACTTCGGTAATCGTAAGCGAAAACGTGAAAATGTTGTCTTAAAACTTTGTACAATTCGACACGATGTGAAGAAACTCGAGACCCAGCATTGCCATGATTGTAAATAATCACATCTTGACCATTACTCAAAATTTCTTCAAAATAGTTTGTACTATTGAGATAATTCGAGAGCAGATTTTCAGGTAGTATTTGCCAAACGCCCAATTTAACGTCATCGTCAGTTGTTACATAAAAATTTCGACTACCTTCCAAGCCATACTTTTCAGGATGGTCGTATTCAGGATGTGGTGGAACATTGACTGGAAACCAAATTAATGATATGGCCAATATCCAACAATGTGACAATGTATAATTAGTGCACGAGCATTTAATTAGAACTTGTATTTAACAATGTAATTAAAAAATACCATTCAATGTTTGACGTTAATAGAAATTCAAATTAGAAGTATTGCTATTGTGTTATTTTGTTATTGTTTATTAGAAATAACATAAATAAAAAGGAGTACTTACTGAAATTTAAAAATATTGCTGCTCTTTGTAGTTTATAGGAATATTTGTAAATTAATGGAAAAATTACAAAAAGTAGAAAAAAAACCAGAAGTAGTAGCTTAAATGTTGTAAAAGTTATTCTGAAAAAAAAGTTAAACTTGACTTTTGTAATAATTGTTTGGGTTTGCAATCATTATTAATCAAGAGTTAATTCCTTATGATTGTTAATTACATTTATATATTATTTATTTTATTCATTTTATTCATGACCAAATTCATAATTTGCACTTTGTAAAATAACCAAAAAATGAACTCGAAAATTTTGTCTACACAAAAAAACTTTCTCTTATAAACAGGTACAAAAGTTACTGAAATTTTTACATTAACAAGGTTTAATAAATAATCTCAAAAATAATTATGTGGAAATAAAATTAACCACTAATATAAACTATAGAATATGTGCTTTGTATCAATATATAGTTACACAAAAATCAAAAAAGTGATAAATTTTTAGCCGCAAAATATAAAACAATTAAAAAGAGTCATAATTAGCTAAGTATAAATTATAATTGAACAATAATTATATAGAAATATTATATTTATTACCAATTAAAAAAAATAGCAATAAACATTCACTTAATATTTTTCCTAATGAAGAGAACGTAAGTTTCCAATTGTTAGATAATAATAGAAATAGAGTTATTAAATAATTCAATATCTAAGTATACAATTATCTATTATTATTTACAATTAAAAAGTATAGAATTATTCATGTTTAACACAGTTTTCTAATATAAACTCAACTATAAAATGCAATTTTTGCAAACAAATGACAAAAATGTGAAACAAATTCATGAGAATTCAATAAAAATTTGTTTACCTGAACGCTAAAGATCTGGTCCATCTTCGACAGCAGCACTTATTTTTCGAATTCTCATTTGGTATTAAATCATAATCGAAACCACAAAAACAGCTCGATTTATTATTATACACATTATTCCTCACAGTTTTTTGATTATTAGCCATAATGATTACAAAAAAAGAACTAAAGCCGGCAATAAATTCTAATTACCTTCATTAAGGTACAACAGTTGTTAATGAATTGATTCACTGCACATTAATCCAACACAAATATAAATGAATAATGATATTAACAACTGTTACGGGAATTATTAAAAAAAAATAAAATACTTGTTCGAAAACGTAACGTTAGCAGAATTTTGTCATATAAGTATGTATGTATAAAAAACGTAAACACTAAGCATTAGGTTCTTATCTTTGCAAGAATTTAATGAAATAATTATAATGTATTTAAATGCATGTTATATGGTAACAATAATTAAGAAATTACAATAAGAATGGATTAAATGTAACAAAATTTTATGTAATAAGCGAATGAATAGGAGACAAAAATAGGTGAAGTGGGTATTATATAGCCAACACGACCGTTTCGGGACAGCCGAAGACCAAATCTATCTAAAAAGTTGCGCACACTTTCATAAACTGACCATCTTTAACATCGAAATTATGCCGGAAGGTCTTTGATCTCTTCTGCTTTATAAAGAAATCCTAAATTGCCACTTTCTTATACTTAGATATAAATTTTAGTACTAATCCTGAACGGTTTATTTTTCGTAAATATTTGTAATTAGTTTTTTATCGCTGTAAATTACGTCAACAATTACAGGATGGTTGCTATTGTTTTTGTGTTAAAAAATACAGAACCTTGGGGAAAAATTAGCGCAACATGTGGGTCAATATTTTACTTTTTGGCAGAATACATCAACAATATATCATTAAATGAAAAATATTTTTATATAAAAAATAAAAATATTGGCTCATATTGACTATTTTTTTTATTTAATTTACGTTTGATGAGATCAATTTGAATTTTAATTAAAGATATGACGAATTGTCGATTCCCTTTTTGGTAATAAATGACGTTTGTTAAAATATAATGTACATTCCTAATTTTCTACACTTTGAATATATGTTTCTATTATCCAGGGTATTATTAATGAAACAATAAGTTCGATAACAATGTAATTCCATTAATTTTTTTTCGAATTAAAATAATTATATCATTAACGCGTTCTGCGCAATCACAAATATATAAATTATAAGTAATTATTCATCAATTTCAACGGTTTGCATTAAGTTTGTGTTGTGTATTATTAAAATATGCAATTGTTCTATATAAAAATCGTTACAAACTCAGGCAAACCCCATTTTTTATATTTTAATATAAAAATAATTATACAATAATAATAATAATTTATTTATATTATAATTATTATAATTATTATTATTGTATTTTTGTATTACAATAAGTGCATAGGTCGATTAAACAACAATACTTTTAAATTTACTTGCTTTATGTAAGTGAAAATTTCATTTTCAATTGCAATTAGAACACTTACATTCACTTCGTTATGTAAAAACATGAAAAATGTATTAAATTTTCCTATATCAGGGGCAAATTATATTGTAATTGTTTAATACATGATAAATTACCATAATTAAGGTAACAATTATATTTTGATAATTGAAAAGTATACTTACATATTGCTTAAATTTAATAATAGTAAAAACAATGGAATTACTGAACCAGTTAACAAGTTCACGTACAGATCATTGTTTTTATTAATTTTCTTTTCTTCAGTCATTTTTGCTAAGATTAAATGCCGTTTTAATCTTAAGTTATTATAGGACACTTCTAAATTTATTGCGTAATTTTTTCACTAGAAATTAAAAAAAGGATAGTTTTATAAGTGTATTCTAGTAGATTTTGAATAATTAAAACTGGTTCGCGAACTAGAGAACTTTAGACTTGAACCAGGTATAAGAATTAAATAATTAAAATTTAAAATCATACAATTTAGGCAGACAGTAATAAACAAATTAAAGTTACCTATAATTATGCTTATGATAGGTAAGCATAACGCGCAACATTTGCAAATAAATTGTTTAAAATATTGGATGTTTATCAGTGTAGGTTAATTACCCAATAAAAAAACTGATAATAGTGATAATAAACCAAATTGGGTGCTTATATTCGTTAGAATTACCTTCTAAAAAGCCTTCTTCTCAAAATCCAACGCATAATATTACTGACTCATCAAATTATTTATTATAATTATTTTTAAACCTAAAATTATAATTATTATGTTCAGCAAAATTAATTGTATTCCGTTTTTGGACCTACCTAAAATTGAGTTTAAATGAGTATCCTTTGAAATTCGATATATGTATATATTAGCAATATTAGGAAAAATACATTATTTATATATTCAAAAAAAAAAATATATGACCAAAATTTGCAGAAAACTTAACCAAAACTAACCGCATTACCGCAGTCTTCAATTGCGGCACTCATTCTAGCCAATAGACAAAACAAAAAATCACTGAATTGCGTTAATTTCTGTACTTACTTACCAATGTAAACTGTAGATGTCAGAACAAATACAAATTTGAATATTATACAACTTTATTTGATAATAAAATCTTTATAAACTATTAACTATTGTAAAATATAAAAATTATATAAAGGTAACGCATATAAACCATGCAATTGATAATTTCTTGGTGTTTCTTTGTCGTTGGCACTAAAATTCGGTTGTAAAATTTGCAACTTTTGCAGCTGTCCATTCGGCTGTAATAAATATAAATTACCCGCAAAGGACGTTGCAATTGCAACATTTGGCACATTTTCAGCATCTTTATCATCCTTTACAGCTGGTTGTGGTGTTGTTGTGGTAGTAGTTGATGTTGTGGTTGTAATAAAACTCATTTCAGTAGTACTAGGTGGCAAATATCTCGTTCTACCATCTAAATTTCCATCAAATTCGTTCACATTCCTCGAATTTATTTCAGTATTTAATTTTTTCACTTCAGCCTTCTGTATTACAACATTTGCATTTAAATTCGAATGTCGCACATCAATTGCTGGTGGTTTTATCGTTGTTGTTGATGTAATCTTGCCGAAATCCATCGGCTCCAATACTGGCAGATACTGTATTGTTGGAATATTCAAATTTGCTGTTTGTTTCAATCGATCAAGTGTTTCTAACGTATTATTTGGTGGGCCATAAACACGCTGCGGCTCACCTAATACATTAACTTTATTACCACCAGCCCGATTATTAACTATACTAGTAATAGGTTGTGGCATACCTACCATAATTTAATTGTGGAAAATTTCTTCCTATTACATTATTATTATTATTCGGTTGGTGTTGTACTAAATGACCACGAAAACGTGCTAGATTTAATTTTGGTAAATTTTGCGGTTGATTGTTTCTATTTTCTGTTTGTACAGCGTATTTTATTTGGTCTGGTTGTTGTGAACTAGCACCAGATGATGGCAGATTATTACGTTGTTGATAGAATTCGGTTACTGGGTATTGGTTTGATGGAGGACTACCATAAAGTGTTTGTGGTTGACGGTTTATTTGAAGTGGTAGCAACATACGTTGCCGGAATTCTCGTTCTGGACGATAAGAGCGTACCACTTCACCCCTTATTGTTAAACTCACCACCAACAGTGTAATTATAATGGTCTAAATTGTTGTATTAATATTTAAATCTTCTAATCAGAATAACGAATCGTTTCTTACCTGCATTTCTGCATAACAAATTAACAATCAACACGAAACTAAAAATTTTGAATAAACTACATTGGAATATATATTATTTCTTTCAAATCATTTGTATTCTGTTGAAGAATTTTATTTTTATATGATACAATAGTGTTTTGTTGTGGTTTGTATTTATTTATATTGTTTTTGACCTAATAATTTTTAAACACCAATTACGTTTAACAATAATTAATTAATCACTTTCTTTATCGAAAGTTGTATCTACGTTTTTTAGTTTAATTTATAAATGGAATGACATTTTTGACTCTTGCATGTATATTGAAATTTTAATTAAAGTTTATAAAACACGTATTTGAAAAAACTTGTTTCCGAGAGTGTACCTCTTTATAATAATTACAGGTGATTCAATTGATTTCAGTTTTTATGAAACATTCATTATGCATTCATTGCAATTTATACAAATATTTATAAATAAATAATACTATGATATGTAGTCATTGCAATGTAAACTAAAATTCACAAACTCAATGGAAATGTATGTTTAGTAAATATGAACTCTATTAATTAAAACATAATAAATAGTTATATATTTACAGTTAATACATGTAAATTCTTTCTATACATATTAACCAAATAATATTTGAACAATCATAATTATCATAATTACAAGTAAAACAATAGTTAAGATTGTTTTTAAAAAACGGTATATGAATCAGTTAATTTTCCACAAGAGCGAAAAGTGTTGACAAAATTCACGTTATAAATTTCCAATTAAAACCTTTGAACTGTATATATGATATTTTAATGCATGTTATGTGTATAATTATTATCGTTTGCAGTGATAGAATCAATTATGCAATAGCAATTTCAATAAACAATTACAGGTAAGCATTATGAAAACTTTTACCAGTTCTATAAATTAATCTAATCAATACACACATGTGCAGCTGCATCAATTTCATCATTTCCAAATCATTTTTCCATCTATACGAGTATATACCATAATCATTGTGGAGTCGAATATCAATAATCAATAATACACTTATTTATTATTAGTTGTTTCATGTACGAAATTGACAAATTGATGAGAAAATAAGAAATTGAGACCTTGAATTTTATTAAAAACAGTTTTTTGTAACACTGTGTTACTCACTAATACTTTCACTGATTCTCCCCAATTTCTATGTATTTTGCATTTTGTATAATTACATAATAAGATTGACTTGAATTTCATGAATAATTTAACCAGGCCATCAATTGGTATAAATTTCATGGATGTAAAATCTATTAGCAGGTTCACATTCATTTTGAAATAATTATAGAAATTATAATGATAGCAATATGCATTTTTATTATTCAAATAAGTTTTTTATGTTACATATTGATTTTTATATTAAATAAATATATACCATTATTATAATACATGCATGATAATCATTTTTAAATAGATATGGTTTCTTATGTAATTTGAAGATTTTCGAACTAGTTAATTCAAGGTATTTCCTAGAAAACAAGCATAATATCTTATATCTAGATATTCGTATTAACTATCATATTATAATTGATATGTATGTTTTCATTTAATTGACTATGTAATCTAGATTTTTATTTAAATATGCCCATGCTAATTAAAAATAATATAAAAGTACGAGTAGGTATTTTCACGAAAATATTTAGATTCAAGCGTGAATCGTTAATGATCTTTTATTTTAAAAATAAATGGTAATAAAATTGATTTTGACACAGAAAATCATGATATAAAACATGTACCTAAGTATATATTTTGTTTAAAGTGTATAGTAAATTATAAAAGATATTTATAAAACATTTTCTTTTTTCTGAATCATACAGAAAATCAGTAAATATATTTACTCTTGAACTTTTCATAGCACCTAAATAACAGGAAAATGTCGATCTGTCTGTATACTTGTATAAA
>SSSI01004080.1:16292-47188 GCA_004796505.1 Oryzaephilus surinamensis | reverse complement strand
AATATTCAAATAATGTAATTGGATGTAAAGGCGTTGATTATTGTTTTCAAATCATTGTCTTATTGTAATAAACTGTGTAATTAACTCCACAAAAAAAAAGAAAACATCAGCAGTAAATTTTTTCCTGTATCTATATAAAGAAATTGTGCTTAGATAATTGTTAATAAGCCCAATTAATTTCTGTTTCTTTTTTTCTATTTGTCTAATATAATGCCAATTGAACAAATCGCTTTCACAAAATTACATTGCAAGTAAGCAAGCTTTCACTACTATTGTATTATGTATTTGTATTTAAAGTCTCTTCAATAATTTACTCTATGCACTTCGTTTAATAATTGCATTCGAAATTATCATTATTATATAATTAATTTTTGTAAATTACATATATAAAATGATGGTTTCAATATCATGTATAATTAAAAAAACATTTAGCAATACAAATTTGTTTACTACTATGGCATTTAGCAAAAATATTTAATAAAGCATAATATAATTATAATAATGTGCACGACATGGCATTAACTGTTAGATATACGATATTGAGTTTTCAGAAAGAATTGAACATCAATGCAACAAAAGTGCATGAGGACTACAGGAAAGTTAAACAGGAAGGTGGACATGTTTATTATTCGACTGAAGACATTCAATTCTTATGAATACAATCACGATTTAAATATGTACGTGTATGCCGTTTGATTTTAGTTTTATTTCTTTAATTTTAAACTTGTTAAACTTTTTCACAGTTTGTTTTCCATTAAATAGAATTAAAACCAGTTCTATTGTTTTTGTAATTTCCATTAATGATAATAATCCTTTGGAAACAAAGCTATTTAAGTAATTAAAGTTCACAATACATTGAGAAAAAAAGAAAACTTGCACTTCTTACAGTTGTTTAATGCAATTATATATACCTTCTTAATTACTTAGCACTTGGTTTCGTTTTTTATTTAAGTCTCATAAATTCTTGCATAAAAAAATTGCAAAATTTAATATAGCGAAAAAAAAACCATTTGCCTCAAAGCAAAAAAGGAGCAATATTTCCAGTTCCAGATTTGCAGTGTCTGCTATTATTCACATAAATATAAAAGTATAAAGTCATAAAGTATTGAGAATAAATCATGTGTATAAACTATTAACAATATAATACACTAAAGAATGTAGTTACCTCCTCATTGAGCCTCTTTGTTTGCGTCCAACGAATTTTTTTCAGACAAAAGATTCAAGTTTATATTTTCCATTAAATAAAATTTTACCAACATTTCCATTATTTCATAAACGGAAACGGAATTTAAATTTACTTCTAAATATGTATAAGCTTTAATTGAACAAAAAATTATATGGACAATTAATATATGCATATCTCATTAGGAATTCAATGCGAAAAGAAGGTCATAAAATTTCATGTAAAAGAATTTTTAATTATAGCCGGAAATTAAAAAAAGGTGTAGATTATTAATACAGGTGAATTCCTTTTTTGTAAATCAATTAATTATAGTACTTGCTAGTTTGTACTACAAGAACTTAAAGAAACAATGCTTACGGGTAATCAAATGTAAAATTGTTCTAATGTAACTTAAAAGGTGACAAATTGAACAGAAAAATACGAGAAGTTAACCTTCAGGTTTGCTCTTGTTTCATGGTATTTCCACAGTAAAAGTAAAGGTACTAACTAGTTGGATTTTATTATAACTTCCTCAAACCAGTACCTATTTACGTACATTATTTGTAAATGTGTAACAAATAAACAAATATATGAAACAAATTCGTATAATTAAATAATTATTGTTAAAATTAAATATCAAAAAAAAAATCATTCAAGGTTCAATATGTTTCCTATTTTTATAAATAATCAATCATCATTTTAATCAATTATGCGTTTTCACGTCGGAACTTTTTGCTTGATAAAAAATATAATCCATCAAATGGTAGGAATGAATTAAATAAAAGTAGAAGATTCAACAAACAATATGTGTGCTAAATAGAAAACTAAATATATGGAGGTGATACACTAATTGAAAAATAAAAATTTCTCGTATAATTAGGTGTTTCCATTTTTGATTTTAATAACTTATATGGAAATGGGTGCAATAAATCACTATATAGAAGACCTTCCACTCAACATGACATTATTCCAAATTATGCCTGGAATTTTAATTTTTATTTGACTGCATCTTAATGCACAATAACAATAATAATGTCACTTTCTTGTGCTTGTTAAATACCTTTCACAGATAGGATTGGAAATACAGTGAAATTGATTTCTGATTAAATATGCAGTTAATTACCTTTTCAAATATATATATAATGTTTTGAATGGATTCTAGGCTAATTTACACATTACAAATGCAATTTTATACATCTACATTATATGATGGGTATAAAACATAATTGTAAATGAATGAAATGCATGTAATTGTTAATCTTACAAGCAAATTAATTAAATTAATTGAATGTAGGCAGATGTAGGTGGTTATAAAAATAACTTTAGAGAATAAACGGCTGTTGACACACAGGGTTGGTGTCTTTCAAAAGTGACCCACCAAAAGTGTGTTATATCCTGAATTTGTTTATAATCATGGAAATGATTTCGATCGGTTGATAAGGTTTGAGAAGAAAGTGATAAAAGTGTGCCAGGCATACGACACTTGGTGTACGAAAACTTATGGAATTTCACTCATATGTGTACGAATAAGACAACTTAACCACTTTTACTTCTATAAAATATCTGTTAAGCTTTAAAGGAATTTGACATTGAAATTTGCATTTGAGGCTTCCATTTCACTTTTAACGAAAAAACTTATTTAGGATAAAATGTAGTTGTTATCTTTTTTTCTAAATAAATGATACGAAACCATATTTTCTTTTTCTTTAAAACAAACTACAATACTTTAAAAGTGTAGCTTTACTTCTTACTAATTAATAATAAAATATGACCCACATTATTTTGATTTTGAAAATTTCTTTTCTATATTCATAATGCAGTAATTTTTCTATTATAGAGAAAGTATGTAGGTAATAAAAATAAGGTGCTGATTTTAAAAATTTTAATAGTGAATTTCTTTTATTTATTTTTAAAAAGTTTGGTGATTATTAAAAACATTTATTACTGTAAACACATCATAAATAATTATAAAATCAAATTTTTTATACCCATTATTATAATCGTTGGTTACTTAATTGTAAACATTAATTTATAAAATAAGTGTACAGTTTTAGATATATCAATTGAAAATATTTGTACTTGAGAGCTTTGCATGTTTTGTGATACTTAATTAAATATTATAATATCTATATTTTTGTTATTTATTTAACTATAAAGAAAGACGTTTTGTCTGCGTCCTAAATACAAATTTTACATTTGATTTTTAAATTTTATTAATTCATTGATGATCAAAAATATACCTACACGTAAAATATTAATGTTAGTAATATTACAACAAAACCGATTTGAATTTTAAATATTTGTTAAATATTTATGGAGATATTTTACTGATTTATTAAAAATTAATTTAATAGGTAAATACAACGTAGGTATAAATATGTCAATGGAAGTTAATTCTTCGTTATGTAGGTATGCTTGAAGTAACATCTGATAATAAAATATAATTTTCTTACTCAACAACAGTTTTCAGAATACAATCATTAAATACAGGATTAAGAACTATTATTTACAACCTTACTACTTATTTCTTTACAACATTTTATTCCCGTAATTTATATAAATGACATAAAAATACAATTAACATTAAATTCACATAAATCTTTATTCTAAATGCAATCTAATAATAACTAATTGTAACGTTAAAGATATTCCATTTAATAATGTTGTTATAATTGCATTGATAATCTTATTCAAATTGCAGCATTTAATTTTTCTTGTACATATATTAATATTCAAATTAAAACCTATTAACATTAAAAACTTCTAATGACAATATAATGTATCTAATGGTATTATTGGACAATTATGAAATAATAGAGAAAAAAAATTATATATATAGGTATTACTGGTGATTCCTAGAAAGTATTATTTCGCTGATACCAAAAATGTCAAGGAAGCTACAAGTATAAGACAATTCATGAACCATAATATAATTCTTTTTTTCTAAATTAAATGTGACTTTCAAGGTAAACTAGCGGTTTTAAAGGATTAATTTCATGTCTTGACTGTAAGGCGACATCTACTGATTGCATACGGACAGGTTTTCTATACTAAAAATGGATTTTGCCCGAAAAAGCTCCATTGAAATAACAAAAATGCATTAATATGTAGATGATGGAGACATTTATTAATATATTATAAACCAATAATGTGAATAAACGAGTTTGTTTAATCATAAAATTGATGAGCTTTCAAAATATGCCGTGACAGGGGTTAAAAAAGAATTTTCGCAATTTATCAACTGATATTTGAATTTTGAAGATATTAACAAAATTGAATATTAATTTAATTTATTGAGTAATGCTTAAAATAACCTTTATAATTTTAAATAGTCATCTAATTTCATTAGCATGAGGAGATGTACATTTAGATAATAATGATGGATGTATACCTAATTAGGTAATAAAAAGTGATGGGGTGTAATTAAAGGATACAATTTCAAGTTTTCAAATTAAAACAAGAAAATCTTACTCAATTGTGTAAAATAATTTATTATTCGTTAATTTGTTGATAAATTTTGATATAATGTGATGCGAGAAGGTTTATTTATATAGAAATTTTGTTCTTTAAACTTTTCATTTCAATCTAAATTTCTCTGGAAAGCTTTAAATAGAATACAAATATTCTGTCATACATTTCAATGAGTGCAATTTTCACTCATTTGAATCTAAAACACAATAAAACGAATGTTTTGAATGGATTTCTCCAATAATCCTTTGAAAAGGGTTGTTTTAATTAGTAATAATTGCATGTTTGTTCAACAATTTATTTATTTTAAAATTGGACAAATTCATAAACCACAACGATGTTCAAAATGTGTATAAAGAAAATCCATAGAAACAAGTAGTACTTATAATACTTATATAGTCTTCAATATATTCTTAAATGGATAGTGGGGTTGTAGGAGAATGGTAAAAGCACGGATGATTACCAATAGCGATTAGTCACACGATTCAAAAAGGTCCTAAGAGGTACACTGGAACATTATTGAAACAATAATAAGTTTTTAAATATAAGTAGAGGCACCTACCGTTGGTCTTTCCAGTTGGTTTGCAAGAGTTGCCATCAACAGGTGAAAGTGATATTCTTGTAGCCCAAAAGGATTGGTTACCATTCAATTATTAAATTAAGTAACGCATGCGTATTTTAATAAATTAAAGTAAAAAGTCCTACTATAAATATATAACTAGCCTGAAACCACTTCTTGGCTAGTGCTTGAACCTTCAGCATGGCTAATACAAGAATTTGGCTGTGTTGTTTTTTACTTCTTGGGAGTGGTGAGTTTATTTTTACGTTTTATTTTGAACGCGCAAATTCGTAAAGCTTTTATTTCGCAAAACTAGTTTCTTACAAAACATCTCGCACATTCGGTATGTACTTGCGGTAAATTTTTTTTTATCGGCAAATAAAATACCTTTTGTACAAGGTTGTTAATAACATATGTGTTAATTTTAATTTGAAATTGTATCGTAAATGTATTCAGTCTATTGAAGGATATTATTATTACTTCCTGCTGTAACAACTTTCTAAGAAATAACAATAATTAAGTACTTGCCACATTTTCATGTAACAAATTTATATATTCATTCGGAATGGGTGTATATAAAGTTAAAGAAAACTTTGTGTTGGAAAGAATATACGTTAAAATGAAACTTCTCCGCAGATTTCCTTATAAACTGGCTCGAACTGAAATAATGAAAATGTCGTAATTTTTTTATTACATTTAAGATTGCTTTCTCTTAACATTCAAAATATTACTACTTAATGCATTGTGTTATTATGAAGCGCCGTGGAATTCAAACGTAATAACTTTTGACTTTTATCTTTGCACAAAGAATAAAATCATGTAGAAAAACCGGCGTGCAAGGTGAAATAAGGGTGAGGCTTATTGCATATCTAGCATAACTAATTTTATTTAAATTTTAAATTTGTTTTGCTGCTACAACAAAAATTTCACAGTTAATTATTTTTCTTCAATAAATTTGCAAAAATCGTGTTATATCGCGAATCAGTATATGTAATGATAAATAGATTTCATCAAGATTTCTTACATAAAATATAAGATTGTCTATAAACCTGTTCTTTTAAGCTACTTTCAGTTGACCTAGATTTCTTTTAAATATATGTATTTTCCAATAAGTTAATAATCATCGGTTGCTAACTGGTGTTAATTAGAATAATATTTTAATATATTAAAAATGGATGATTTGCAGCTTTCGCACAAGATGAAGACGCACCTGAAGCAGACGCAAGTGCTGAAGAACTATGTCAGAATAGACCTGCTGATGAATATTTTCGTCTAACAACAGAAGGAGATTGCCGGGATGTAGTAAGGTAGATAACAATATGGATTTTAAGCCCCTTTATTATAAAAAATATTGATAAATTGATTTTACCACCAAACAACATTGTTTGTTGACTATTAATTAAAAGTCTGTTAAATATATTACACAGCAAGTTTGTATAATTAATTACAATTGTTCGCAGTTTATTATCAATCAATTCTTTGTCTTTTCACCGTTACATTAGTCATATATGAATAATAACGTTTTATGGGTCTATATTTGAAATTTTTATGTAATTTAGGTGTGATATGAATAGTGACAGTGGTGGTGTCACAAGATTGGCAGCCGTTAGGTGTCCAGCCGGTTTGGCTTTCGATATAGACCGCCAAACTTGTGATTGGAAAACAAATGTTAAAAATTGCGATCGCGTAGAGAGTAAGTCGATATAGAAGGAATAGTGACTATACGGTCAACGTACCATTTATTACTACATAAATGTATGTAATAAATGAAAACATATTTTTAAACAATTTGCAATATATAATTTCCTTTATATAATAGTCATTTTTTAATTTGTGGTATAATCACTGTTTCTTGGTCAAAACAAATAATATTAAGCAATCATTTTGACGTACAGGTGTACTAAGTCCGGTCTAAAACAAATCACTTGCCCCAGCGGATTGGCGTTTGACATCGATAAACAAACTTGTGACTGGAAAGGAAAAGTCACAAACTGTGATAAACTAGAGAGTAAGTCACCGGGTCGCATTAAAAAAGCGGTACGGTGAAGGAGAGCACTTGTAGGGGAAATTGCTCGATTTTTTACAAATTTTCGATTTATTTAGAGTATATTTTCACAGATATTTGTGAGATATACGATAATAGAGAAAAATTTCCGCTAATTTTGCAGTATAAAACGCTATTTGCAGTATTTGGTACGGTGTCACAAATTTGTATATTTGTATTATTGAAGCAGGGGCAATATAATTATTTTTGATATTTTTTATGCCAAACAAAAACAAATTGTAGAAAGTAGAATCTAATATTTTCCACATAATCTAATTTCTCCTTGTAATTATTGTATTGCATGTGCTTTATTATTTTCTTTTGCGTGCTGTTTTTGTACTTTTTTTGGGCTGTGGGTTCCAATCTACTAACTTTGTGCCTTATTTATTTTATTACATTATATTCTGTATTTATAAAACACGAACGATTACACACGTAACATTCACACTTTTGAACTACATTATTTCTTACATTACCTACTTTTTAAATAAGACGAAATCGTAAAAAAATCTTCTTGTTTCACACTTTCAAACATTTGTATCTTATCATGTTGATCTATAAATGTAAATAATAATTTTTATGTTTCTTAGTTTAAGTTTCTTGGATGTTTTTTTCTTTAAAATATTTTTGTGTTTTTTCTTGTATCTAATAATATCTTAATCAATTTAGTACTTTCTAAATACGTCTTACAGAAAATTCAAAAAATAATTATAAAGTTGTAAATAAATCTATTTGTATAAAACGCCAATCAATCACATAAACACATACGAAACCTGTACAGATAATTTGCTTAACTACACAATGTCCTCGTAAATCGATATTTACATTATTCTGTTTGAAAACAATTTTAGAACCTAGAAAGGTATTACCAATATTAAAGACTGATGAACCTGTATGTCCTGATGGTAAATTATCGTGTGGTAATGGTGAATGTATAGACAAAGAACTTTTCTGCAACGGTAAACCGGATTGTAAAGATGAATCTGATGAAAATTCATGCAGTAAGTAAAAGAGATTGTATAAATTCAACTTAATTGAATTGCAAATAATTATAGCCGTTGAGTCCGATCCAAATCGTGCACCTGATTGCGACCCAACCCAATGCGTCTTACCAGATTGCTTCTGTTCAGCTGATGGTACAAGAATTCCTGGTGCTTTAGAACCAGCAAACGTGCCTCAAATGATCACCTTGACATTTAATGGTGCCGTAAATGTAGACAATATTGATTTGTATGAAGAAATTTTCAGTGGCACTCGTGCCAATCCCAACGGATGTCAAATCCGTGGTACGTTCTTTGTCTCCCATAAATACACAAACTATTCAGCCGTGCAAGACTTACACCGTCGTGGTCACGAAATTGCCGTCTTCTCGCTGACACACAAAGAAGACCCCAACTATTGGTCCCAAGGTTCTTATGATGACTGGTTGGCTGAAATGGCTGGTGCTCGTCTAATTATTGAACGATTCGCCAATATCACAGACGGATCAATAATTGGTGTCCGGGCCCCATATTTACGTGTTGGTGGTAACAAACAATTCGAAATGATGGCCGATCAGTTCTTCGTTTATGATGCTTCAATTACTGCTTCATTGGGCCGTGTACCAATTTGGCCATACACTTTATACTTCAGAATGCCACATAAATGCAACGGAAACGCTCACAATTGCCCCAGTCGTAGCCATCCAGTATGGGAAATGGTGATGAACGAATTGGATCGTCGTGACGATCCCACATTCGACGAATCTTTGCCTGGTTGTCATATGGTTGATTCTTGTTCAAACATTCAAACCGGAGAACAATTTGCCCGTCTGCTCAGACACAATTTCAACAGACATTTCAACAGCAACCGTGCCCCATTAGGGCTTCACTTCCATGCTTCATGGTTAAAGAGCAAAAAAGAATTCAAAGATGAACTTATCAAATTTATTGAAGAAATGTTGGGCCGTAACGATGTGTACTTTGTTACAAACTTGCAAGTGATTCAATGGATGCAAAATCCAACTGAATTGAACGGTTTAAGAGATTTCCAAGAATGGAAAGAGAAATGTGACGTTAAAGGACAACCCTACTGTTCATTACCAAATTCATGTGCCTTAACAACAAGAGAATTGCCCGGTGAAACTTTACGTTTGTTCACATGCATGGAATGTCCCAACAATTATCCATGGATCTTAGACCCAACCGGCGACGGTTTTTCAGTTAGAAAGTAATTTATTTTTTAGGTAGTTATATTTCTTCTATAATAGAATTTTAATTTAAAAGACTTTGTATATAGCAATAAAAGTATTTTCTTAATTCAGACTTTTCTCAAATTTTAATCCTTGCCAGAATTAAACTGTTTTGTATTTTTTTTTAAATCAACAAGTTGTACGTACCCACAGTTGTTAAAATAAAAAGTAAATTTTTAAGTATTTATTTTATTTCCTTAAAAATATTCCATATAAGAATATCAAGTATGATTTTCTTGAATTAAAAAGAAGGTGTTTAAAAGAATCAATAAAAGGCATGTAAAATTTCACATAATGGTTTATTAACACTACTATATTCAGAAAATGAGAGGCTAAAAACCTCTGTAGTATGATCTACTGATCATCATCACATCATTAGTTTATTCTTATATTTAATTAATAATAAACAATAATATATCAATAATAATCAATTATCGTATGTCTATGAGACATAATGTGAACATGGAAACTTGACAAAATGTTTGACTACTTATTATAGTTTATTTTTCACTAATAGATAAATAAGATCAATAACAGAATATTTTTGATGGTGAAATAAATACAATAAATAGTGGAATGAAAATCATTCAAAGAACTTTACAATTATATATTAATCATTTTTTTGTTTGGATTTTTTAAATTCTCGTTATTTAAATATTATGGCACAATTTAATTAACACAATCCTGATAAATTAGTGAAGGCAAGGGAAATCGGCACATCCTTCATTTATTACAAAATTGTATTTTTATATAAATAGAATCACACACTTTATCAAATTAGTTCACTCATTCCAATAAATTATTATTAGACAGACGTGTAGAAAGAAGCAGAAAAATCTCATCAACCAGATATAAATGGCCCCAAAATAATGATATTTTATACAATGTTTACAAGAATAAATAATTTTTTTAATATCAACACTTATTTAAGCAAAAATCAGAAATGATATACAATCGTAACATGACGATTTATTAATATTTATATGGCCCCAAATCGAACCAAATTAATTGCATTATTTCTTCACGTCTGTCATAAAATTTGCATTCAACAAATAAGAAGAAAACAGTAATCATCAAAATATCATATGTAATGTTATTCCTTTAAATAGTTTGTTATATATATTTTTATAATTTCACATTTTCCTTTAAGATAATATTTATTATTTTAATGATCATTACATTTGAATATCATACATATAATTTCCATACAATATTACATTTTTTTTGATATTAAGTATATTTTACAAAAAAATAATCTGTTTATTTTATTTAGGCAATTATAATCGATATTTTTGATTAAAATACTGTATTCTTCCTATTTCTGAAAAAAAACCTCGCCTCTATTACAGGATTATTAATTGTGAATAAATTCCTAAAATTAATTTGTCAAAGAAAAGAACTGTCCGATAGAAAATTTTTATTAAAAAATCTTGAATACAAATTTTATCGGATACTTCAAATCAGTGACAATTCTTTAACAGGACTGTTGAAAAACAAAAACTTTTAGTTTAAAATGGAAAAAAATTATATATGGTTTTTGTTTTTCATCAGGTTTCGCAAACAGCTCTAGTAAGTAGTTGTTTGCATGTGATGTGACTTAAATAACAATCATTACTAAAAATATCACAAAATTGTTGTTGATAAAATGAAAAAATAAAGAGCCACTATATATACAAATGTAATTTTTTACTCTTATAATTTATACAAATATTTAACCGTACTGTGTTTATGTTTGATTAGCAGAAATATTTTTTTATTAATATGAAAAAAGTCCTTCGATTAATATAGAAATGTGGCTCACGATTAGAAAAATTTTCTTTCTGTCTTCATTTCAGGTAATTTTATCAGATGGCTTATTTTTTAATTATTTATATTTTAATTATGTTTCAAAAATATATCAATAATAACAACTATATTTATAAGGTAAAGATGGGGACCCTTTTATAAATATACGCAGGTCGCTGAATATAAGAGTAAGAAAAATCACACATAACATAACTCGCCATGGGTGTTTTTTTTTGTCAGTTACCAAATAACAAAAAAAAAATATTACAAAATATATAAAACAACAAAAAAGATAAACATAAAACATATAAAAATAGAATTGACTTTAAAACGTATAAAACTCATCTACTATTATAATTGGTACAATAATATAATATAGTAAAGATTTCCAAGGCAACTGACGGGCCATTAAGAATACCAACCATCGTAAAAATATAGATAACAATTTTTTTGGAAATTATACAAAACACAGCATTAGTATAAAATATTCTGTCAGCGAAGCTGGGGCATTGATTTTATTTAATTTAGCATTTAGCCGCAAAAGCAAAGGCAAATAATTTCGCAGATCTCTTAAGTAGCTTGAATAATGTGCAATTTACAATATTTTACAAGAATTTACGATATCTGTGGTATACAATTTTGTATATATTGTAATAATATTGTTTTAGGTATTTAATTATAACATGTTGTCAATTTGTAAAGTATTATGTATTCGAAAAGATTTCGAAAATTCTTGTTAAATAATTTTTGGAACATTGAGCCTTTTAAATTCACAAAATTTCTTACATTTTTGTTGTAAAATTACCGAAATTTGAAAATCTTATCATCAACAACAACTATATAATCAAAACAAGTAGTGATAAACAAAAAAGTAGTTAAAAATACGGGTACAGGGTAAATTGAGGAAAATATTTAAAAGTTTTATTTCGTTTCTTAATAAGTAATGAATATAAATGGAAGCCAAACTGGATTAGAATTTATTTTTACATCTTCCTCAGAAGTACCCCATTTAAAATAAAAAAAAAAATATAATAAAAAATAAAACACTATGAATACTGAAGAAACATGTCATGATCTTATCATCTTGTGTATAATTGAAAAAATTAAGCGAAAGCGAATTGTAAATAAAGCTCGGGTCACAAATGCAAAAAATCTACATCATAAATATATCATTTATGTTTAGTTTCTTACAAGAATGCGTAAAATATTACAAGTTTCAAAAAAAAAGGAACGGCTAAAATCTATAACTATATTAGAATAAGAATAAGAATGTTGATTCTAGGGTCATGCAATATTATATTTTAGGAAAAATTATTCTAGGTTAGGCTAACTATGGACTATAATAATAATAATAATAATATAGCATGGGTATACAGACATGTAAAATTCTCGAACAGCCCTCTAACAGATATCTAGTACAAGAACAAATATATTTTATTAGAAAAGTTTCCAACAATCGACTTTTTTACAAAACTCAAAGATGACAACAATCTTAACTCTATATTTGTTGAGGGATGTTTTGAATTACAATTGGTAGACGCTGTGTATGTATCGTCATTTCGGTACAACACAGTGTTCTTCCCATATCATATATTTTTTCTTTATATATTTTATATAATATATATATATAACGGCAGGGGCACACAAATAGCGCAACCCAACAGAAGAGCTAAACCTAGCAAACGATGCGGATGCATAAAAGCAAAGCAGAGACCCGTGCTCTGACTGTGGAAGCTCTCACTCTATCATGGTATTAAAGGGAAAGACCTACGGCACAATAAACAAAAATCCTTTTCACAAACTTTCCGTGTATAGAAGAAAAATTTTTATATAAATCCTAGGTTACTATTTAGATATTACATTATATAGGACAAGTTTGTTGAATTTTATTCGTTTTCCTTGTATGTGTTTTGGAAAACGTGTGTGAAAGGAATTTGATGTTTATTATGTCGTGTCATTTAAAAAAATGTACAGATTTTGTACATTAACAAATTATTTTAAATAGTTTAATTTGTTAGATCCTAGTAATTTTGTAATGTTTAACATACTATGAAATAGACGAATAAAGTAACTCTAGTTGCGAGTTCATTTTTTTGTCCGTATTAATTTAATAATAATTCTATTTACAATGTAATTATTATAACAGTACTGCACTCATACAGACCACCCGATATCACAATCGGCGCCCCATCTCGCCCTTTAATACCAGACCGTCGGACTGTTTTGTGGAACTTTAAATGCTTTTTAGTTTTTATAACAGGAACCATTTTTTTTTTCATTCAAATTTATCTGTATTTTGTTATGTTTCTTTGTTTTTAAATCGTTAAATTGTGGCACTTGATTGGGAGATATCGAGTTAACAATAATTGAAAAAAATACAAATCACACACACCCTTAACGAATTTTTGACTAGACCAATTTATATCATTAGCCCGAGGTTCTGGTTGTAATTTACCTCCTATCAAAAACCATTCAGGCAAACTTAAAAATATACTTTTATTATACTATACAATCTTCGAAATAATAAATCAAACATATCCCACTAACCGACACCAAAAAATTACCACAGTGTAAATATTTCAATATAAAAATTGACTCAATATAAATCAGTCTTATGGGTTCTTTGCAACAGATTACCTTTAAAATTTATTACCATATTAGAAATCACCTTTGAAGATATATTTATATTACTTGTAAGCATTATTGTTCAATTATTGTATAAATTCAAAGTTTAAAATTTTTATTCATAATGAAATTTACTTGAAAAAAATTAAATTTTATATACACTCACAGACGTACGATTGATTGTACGTAAACATGATTGTTTTAATATTCATTCGATAAAATGTTTGATTTGATTATTCGTTGATTGTATAAAAATTAATATTATGTAAGTATAATATGTATTATTCTTAATTTCTATGCTACTTAACGCAACATCCAACACCATTAAAAATCACAGCAATTATACAAGAAAAAATAAATTAAAAAAAAATTAATTAATAACACAGTGACAACGATCACTCTGGAACAAATGAGAAAGCTCCAGATATCTCCCTGTTCGACAATTATTGTGACTTATGGCCCACTGCCTGGGTCGAACCCGCGGGACGTACATTTGTTAACAATGATAATGAGGTCGCTCTGTTCTTATGTGACATCAGAAAGGCCTTAATGTGGCTTAAGGCCAAAGGTACAAATTTTTCATTATCTTTACAATATTTTTTTTTCAAATTTCATCATTTTTATAATATTTTTTAACATTAAAATTCATACCACTTCTTTTTTTATCAATCAATCAAAAAAAGGATATAGTCAACAAAGTAAAATGAATCATTACAAATACTAAATATATAATATATACTACATTCACTCATTCAATAATCTTAATCTACTACACTATATTTTTAACAAAAAGAAAACAAAAATAGAAATAAAAAACTTATTTTCAAAAAATTTTAACACAAAAAATTATTTTTTGTCATTTTAAATGACCATTATTATTATTATTTTTTAGTTAGGTATATATATGTATATAATTATAATATTAATAAAAAGTTCTATATAATTATATAAACATGTGTTAAATAAGGATTCGGTGTTTGTCGTTGTTTGTTTCTACTGCAGGTAAGAAGCCAGGGCAGCCATGACTGGAGCAGGTGGCAGCGCTATAGGGATGTGGTAATATTTACAGGCGGATCGAGAGCACTGTCCCTTGGCAGCGTCACGGCAAACAGCCACACGCTGGTCCACCACTTCCACCCCTTCTCCTGCAACATCATTTTGCTTTGTTACAATTAATTCTATAAATAAATGATTTTGTTCTTATTGTATTGTACAACGAAAAATTTTTAATTGCACCATATAATGAACACAATCTCAATTTATGTGCGGTATATTTGAAACCACACGCAGATTTACGTGAAATTACCTTCCTGTAGATGAACAAATTTGCAGGCAGGCCGATTACAAAGGCCACGATTAAAATCTTGGCACACCGGGAGGGTGTCCAGTAACTGAAATAAAAATCAGTAAATAATCAGTGTTAGAATTATCGTAAGACGTAAACATAAATTTTTACAATAATAAAATTAAAATGAAAACTGATGTAAAATAAATCATTATAAAAATTTTTGTTTTTTCTTTAAATTTTTTTTTTTTTGGTAAAATTGTTGACGATTTTGAAAATTACATGTACATGTATGCAATAAGACATGTACTTGAAATAACAAATCTAAAAAAAATCACGACACAATTAGTAAAAATGGCATACATAATATAAGCACTACTAGTTCTCAAGGCGATTTTTAATTTAACTCCATTCACAAATAAAGTAATCAAATAAAAACAAAAACAAAAAAATGCACATGCCAATTAAAGAAATTTTCAGTTATAAAATTTGGTAGAATGGTAATAAGTGGTAATTATATTTAATTTTTGATTTTTTTTTTGTAAATTAAGTCATTTAGATCGTTCAATCATTCTGCACACGTGATTCACTATTTCAAATTTTAACATATGATATAGTTGGTATATTTTTAATACAATTTCTTAAATTATATATTGTTTGCAAATAGTAGTTTTGATGGACTCCTAAAAAACATTTTTTCATTATATATGCATATATGTACCTACTCTCTAAATATGTGAAAATACCAACAAGAAGCCTGTGGCAGCATATGTAGGCCAAAACCAAAAGCAGTGTTAATGATAACAAAGAATAAAAGTAGTGTGTTTTACATGCAGAATGTTTGAAAATCTTTATGGTAAAAATGACACACAAAGTTGGTCTTTTATTTTTCATCAAAAAGCTACTAAATAGCGTTAAAATTAGATCACTATATTCAAAATTATTGCTCATTAATTCTTTTTATTAAATAATTATTAATTAATAAATGCAATCACATTGTGAAAATTTTTGTATTAAAAATAAGTTAGTAAATGCTTAATTCACAATATGCTTGCAAGAACATAGTGACAAACAAGCTACAATGTATCACCAACAAAAGCTTCGTATATTAAAAATATTGAAAAAAAAAAACGGTTTTCATTTAACAAAAGCTTGGAAAAATTCTTGGATAGATTGTAACTTGTTGTAAAATACAGCACATCATGAAAGTTGGTCTACACACACAAACAAAATATGAATATATTGTAATGTAGATAAGAAATATGTATACTTCTTTCCATTTCTTTACACGATGTTGACCAACAAACATGATTTGAAACATACGTGAATACCTGTCCTTGTTCGTCAGTGTAGATCACAAAAGGGGCGTTCGAAGGCGCACCATTGTCTATGGCGAGACATGCAGTATTTTTGTGCAGCAAGCGTCATCGCAGCCAGCAATGCGACAACATTACGTTACAGCCAGTACGTATATACCCACCATACACCAAATATAGTATAAGTACGTGTAAATTTCAAGCAATTTGTGTTTAATTTTTATTTAAGATATATTGTCGTACACATATAGAGAATTTTGTTTCGTGGAAGTACATATAATAATAAGATTCGTGTATTTTACACAAGATTTTCATTGTAAAGCATATCATTGAAATTAGAGAGATAACAAGGTGATGGTGGGTGTCCAAAACCACAAAAGGGGTCACAGCACACATATATAGGCACATCATGATGGGGTGTGCCACAAATATAAATATATATAAAATTTACAAATCCAGTGAAAATTTTTTAGACAACAGATTCAATTTCGTTCATTAAGAAATAATATAAAATGAAACAGTAAAATTTTGATAAAAAAAGTACCAGTAAACGTAAGCATGAAACAAAGAAATGCAAAAAAGAAAATTAATGTAAAGTTAAAGTATAATATGAATAAAAAGTAGCCTTATACTCAGAATATATTAGAAAGCAATTACATAACGGCAGAAATTAAACTTCATGAGGTTGTTAGTTTATTCTTCTGCATTATTGATGAGGAAGGATTTCTGAGTATAAATCCATTTAAAATAAAATCAAAGTAGGAACTAGTAATGAAATGTTACTAAATTACTTACAGTGGTGCCAAAAATATATATACGTATATAGACAAGTCGGATATTATATATAATGTTTTATAAGCAAAAATAAAGCTAATTGTTAAATAAATAAAAAATGATCAACAAAGCTGTTACGTGTAGAACAAATCTGCGATGCTACAATTAGTCTAGCGGCTGGATTCTGCAAACATAACATATTAAATATGGCTTATATGAAAATTATAAAACAAACTGTATTTGAATTTCATATAATAAAATCATATTAAATAAATAGTATGTATTTATAAACAAATAAATTCATAAAAAATATATGAATTCCAATTACCTACATATTACATTTTTACTTACTACAAGCTACAAATAATATATTTTTTTAGCAAATAAGAAAATGTAGAAAATATATAGGTCATTTTAAAATATACAAAGCTTCTAATAGATCATCACTCATGGCAAATAAAAATACACTACAGTAGATGTTTCAGACACACATCGTAAATTCACTGGATAAAATAAATGTATTTATGTTTGTAATGGTTAGTTCATAATAAATTTAAATGTATTTATAAGCTTTCCTCAAACTCCGCAAAATATAGCGTTGTGCAATGTGCATAATATTATTTAGGATAATATACTATACAATATAATGTATAAAAAAGAAAACAAAAATTAGAATTAAAAAAAATAAAAGTAAGAAAACTGTGCATAAGAAAATACAGTTAGAACATCATACTAAATTAATATATGTATTTTTTATCTAAATTCGCAGCTGGCCACCATTTTTGCACATTACACAAGCAGAATATAATCTAATTTCGTTGCCTAGCGTCTTAATCTTTTTGTTATCAAAACGCTAAACGGACTATACATGAAAATTATTTCACTCTTCTTTGTCATTTATCTAGTGTCACTAATTTTGTTGGACATCAAAGTAATTATATAAAAAAAAAGACAATAAGGAAACTGCTTGCCACAACAAGACAACACATTTTATTTTTTTGTGCAAAACTGAGGAAAAAATTTCTGAAAACAATTCTCTTATAACGCAAACAAGTGCTTAAGTGTACAAAACAGATTTCTAGAATATAGCAAAAAATTTCCCGAAGATTTTATGCATTTAAGCAGTAATATAATTATAATATAGTGTTAGTTCATAATGATAACAAAGCAATATGACTATTATAGGCATGGAATTCTTAATATAATAAATATCTAAACACAAAAAATAAAAATGCGGTCATGGCAAGCAAAAGAAAGTTGATTTTTTTTTTCTTAAGACACTATCCAGAACTGCAATTTTATATTAGGTATATTTCCAAATATATATACTTATTTATGTTCAAATTGCATTTATGTGCATAATATAAGACAACCGAAAGCATAAACAAAGCTTCTACCATTTAATGCTTGCAGTTCTTTCACTTTGCAGTTTTTTGTTCTTCTTGAAGAATGGTAATTCTTTTACATATTTTTGTTGAAAGAATGGGTAAAAATATATAAATATCTGGAATATTTTGGAAAATAATCAAAATAATAAAGCAATGATTAATAAAACAAATATCATGCATTTTCAAGCATTATTATTACAAATAGTAGCGGTGATAATACATACACCTCAGGATTAGAACAATACAGTACATAGTAAATAATATAAAATTTTTTTGGAAAGGTTGATGTTTATAAATTAATGTCTTTTTCTGTAAAAAAAAAAAACACTAAATGGCGGACGTGACCCACACCACAGCAAAGCGTGATCAGCAGCCTAAAAGGCACTACGTTATTGTAAGTCAAAATCCAGATGGCTGGCAGCTGATTACGCAAAGCGGCTCTCAATACATGTTTAAGATATAGGAGCTGAAAAAGGAAACAGCTCCTACAATAATATATTATAGTCAAAAAATCTAGTACTGAGACCTACTCTGGCCGTCAACCAAAACTACTATGGCAATTATTTTTAATTAATTTTGTTTTTTAAACAGGAGCCTGAGACAAACTATCCTACCTCACTGATACATAGTAAACCTACTTAAAAATGCAAAATTCTTAACATTATATTTATATAGATATACATGTTTGTTTTTGTATATGTTCTAAAATTCCATGAACAAATACTTACTTATAATTTATTTTTACATGCATCACAATATTATAGTGTACTTTTTTTCAAAAGAGTACAAGTGAATTTTTAAATGCTAAGTAGTAGTAAGACACATCTTTAATATAACAAATATAATAGGTAATACATCACAATACTATTTTCTATATAATCTAATCCTATATCTTACAGTAAAATTTTGTTTCTCATTATTTTTGTTTTGAAATAATTGTATTCCATGAAATAGAGGACAAATATTTAGTCATAATATTATTTCGTTGTTTTTTTATTTCTTTACAATTACTCATTTTTAGTAATTTATCAAAAATATAATTTTTTTGTAGTAGATTTCCATCATTATATGATTTTTTTCTACATAATCATGACTAGGTTTAGATTTTGTATTTTTTTTTTGTTATGAAATAGGGCAACACACATAAATTTAGAAATATTGGAAGTCTACATTGCACTAAGAAGCCTAAATATTTGCTCTACATTAAAATACAAAAAAGACAACTAATAAAGGATTAAAAAAAAACAAAAAGACGGAGAACAACGTTTTAGAGATTGTGCTTCGAGATCGAACTCAGGAAGACAAAAAGTATTTAGAAAATGGTTAAGTTGCCTTTTAGGCATATATGTATTTATTATTATTTTGCATAATAAAAAAAGTATTAAATTGTCGTCATATATTATAATAAAGGAACAAAATATCAGTTTTATTAAAAACTGCATGTATACAAAAAACAAATGCAAAGGCACATTTTTAGTCCATACATTTATTATAAAAAAAAAAAAACTGAACCATTTTAAAGAACCATTTAAGTTTTTTTTTTTTATAATAAACGATGGCTAATTGGGCCTTGTGGCAGACCTAACCCAAAAAGAGAATTGCTAAATGAGTTGATCCAAAAAGTAAGAACATGCATAACATGTAATTAACTAAAACCCCATGCAAAATTGGAACTAATACACATACATATCATATAATAAGAATATATAGGCAAAAAATTGAACATTAAAAAACTCGGCATTGTCTTTTTGGGTCAGTTAACAAACTACATATTTAGCGATGGCACTTCTAACAAATACAACGCGTAAAAAGTAACTACCATGCGACTGAATTAGGCGCTTAAATTTAATATATTCTTATATATTCTTTTTTTTTTCAAATGTATTCAAATAGAAATTAATTATTTCTATAAATTTCCTCATGCATTTAAGTTTAATTTCTTTCTAACAAACAAATTCCATTTTTATAGTAAAGATACAAATATTATGCATTTATATAAGGTGTATAATAAAACTAAACCTTATCCACCAATATTACTACGTTTTTAGAGTATAACATTAGACTGGCGTAACAGGATAAGGATGTTAATTACAGCGGTGCAAGTAGCAGGTTGTGAGAATATCACAGTTTTGAGGCACTCGCTTTTGGTCCGGGTTTCGCTCATAGCAATTTGCCCAGTTTATATCATATTATTATTTTTTTTAGTTAATAAACAATCGTAAAACTCTTTTGACTAGACAATATTGTTATACATAGATATATTAATTTAAAAAAAATTTCGAATTTTTAAAATTGAATTTTGAATTACAAACGTCATAATTTAAAATTTAAATCTAAAATATGTACCACTATACTACAAAACGAATTTAACATAATTATACGCGACGCATCATATAAGTTTATAACTAAATAAAAAGAAATTTACGAACCATAATCAACAATCAAAACACAAATCAACACGATTAATAAAAAATACATAATAATAAAAAAAAACTACTACACGTAATAACATATTATGTGTAACTAAAAAATTTAGAAAAAAATATGAAAATCATTTTAAGTGGTTTTAAGTTTCTTGTATGGTTGTAAAACAACATTGTTATTATTATTGTTATTGTTTTGGACAGCAGCAGCTGCTGCTGCTGCCGCCGCTGCACCAATATTTGTTGTTGCTGAAACATTAGTTATTGGAGCAGCTGAAACAGTAACAGGATATTGTCCAGCTAATAAATTATTTCCGAAAATTGGTGTAGTACTTGTTGCCGTATAAGGCATTGTTCTCATTGGCATAATATTATATGGATTTAATAAGGCTGGTGGTGGCCGTGTCATATTTAATAAATTTTGTTGCGCAGCAACGGCCGCCGCCGAATACGGATTAGCTAAGCTCAAATTTAAACCGGCTGCTGCGCCAAAACCTAATGGCAATGTGGCTGGATAGCGTGTAAATGTTGGCGGTGGCACAGTAAGTGCTTGCTTATTTAATGCTACACCCGTATAATTTAATGGATTTAATTGTGATAGTGAATTGACGGCAATTGATTGATTTACGGCAGCCAATTTAACAGCTTTCGCATAATTTTGTTGAGCGACTTCCTTAGCGAGTGCCGCAGGATCAGGAATTGCGGGTGTGGGTTGTTGCTGTTGTTGTTGTTGTTGTTGCTGTTGTTGTTGTGGCGGAGGTAATGTAGATGGTGGTAATACAGCTGATGTGGTAGTTATTATAGGACCAGCTACGGAGGATTCACTCTCTTTAGAGAGTTGCTGGGAGACAGCAACAGCAGCAGCAGCAGCAGAAGAAGTCGAGACTGGTTGTACAATTGTCTCTGGAGGAGCAGCAGCAGCGGGGGAAGCAGAGGATGTGGCCGGTGGGATAGGGGACGTTGAATACTCACATGACACGGGCACAAATGGCTGCTGTAACTGCATTAATTGTTGATACGTGGTGGCGTTCGGTTGGTAAACAGGAACTCCAGATTTGTCTGCTGCTGGCCGCTTGTATGGCATCATACCCGGGAAGGCCTGCTGACATTAATACAAATTAAAAAAATATTCTTTACACTTTATTAATATTAATAAAATTGATTAATTTTTAAGCAAATCACAAAATGTATGCAAAATTTCGTTTTTTTTTTCTTTCAATTAACATTTAATTGTTAGTAGATAAAAATAATTCAGATAATATGGAAAGACAGTGTTCTGTTAGTACTTACAAAATTTTCATAATAAAAAGATCCAACTGATTTCATATCCATCTGTAAAGAAGAGAAATACAATGAAATGTTAGTAAATGCAACAAAACTACAAATAATTAGAGCTGTTTTATATATGAAATATTTGCAAATCATTATTATAATTTCATTATACTAAACATATTTTAATGTAATTAAATTTATATAATACATTTACAAATATAATGTATGGAGTGTTCTTGTTATTTTTCATGACTTGCAAATAGTCCATTTATAAAAGAGGAATTAGTCTACATTGAAAAATTATAACTGTATAAAAGAAAAATAAAAAAGTTTTATTCTGTCTGTCGCAAAATGTTTTTTTTTAAGTTTTCAGATGCCCAGACAAAATAACAATAACAATAAAATAATTTGTATTTTTTAAAAAATTGTAAAATAAAGAAAACTGTTCTAATTGTAATTTTGCTGTAATTGTAGTTGCTAGAATGTTGCGAGATTCCAGAAGAAACTGTAAAATTTGTAATTAAGTTATATAAACCATAATGAAAATGTTAAAATTAAATTACAATTTTAATAATTCGTTAAAAATAAATAAATGAATTTTATAATTTGCATATTTAATTTGTATATTTTGCAGTTAATCTTATATAAATATGATTAATAGCAACTAAAATATATGTATATTGTTTTAAATTTTTTAAACATGCAAACGGTAATTATAAAGCAAAAAGCAATAGTCAGAAATTAAGATAAAAAAGGGCATAAAGGTCCTTCGATCAAGACCTTTCATTAAAACATATTTCAATATTATAAAATGTATAAACTATAAACAAAAGTAGTAAAAAAGTAAAGCAAAGTAAAACAGCCCTCACAACATGCTAACAACTTGTTTGAGGTAGCAGTTCGCCGCTTTCTACAACATAATGAAGCGTCGTCAAAATAATACAAAAAAAGCTATAATATAATAATACGTAGTGGTATTATGAATGTAATAACAATAAACTAGAAAGTGAGAAAATAAAATATATACTGAAAATTGTAGCTAAACTTTCGTATCTTCATACATATAGTTTAAAATGATATTAAAATTTTATGAAAACCATTACAATTGAGAAAATTAAATATTTGATTCTATTCTACATACTGCTTTTATCTGAAAATGCAATTTTCTACAATTTCACTACAACAAGTTCGCTACAATTTCCAGGAAATTTCTTTGTTTTTCAAAAATATACATAAAGCAAAAAGTATTCATGAAAAAAAGTAAAATACTCCTGTCCAATTGCCTGTCCTAAAAATTATGTATCGTCACACACATTTTATTTTATTTAAATAAATAAAAAGTTGTTTGATATATTTAATTCGATACTATACACAACTTTATCAAATCAGACTTTTGGACAGTACGTTTAAATTTGTGCTGAAGGCATAAAAAGCACAGTCACATTTAACAAAAGCCTGGTACCTTCAACTGTAAGCTATTTAAAAATGTTTTTTATTATCTTTTCATTTTGAAAAATTTTTAAAAATACAATAGCAACTATTGCAAAAAATTTCAAAAATATTTTTCATATTATTACAATAAATACATGTTTAAATAAATTGATTGCATTTAGAAATTTATTATGTATAGTTAAGTAGCAAACCACTACCTGTAAGTGTTATATATATATATAGTGTCTGTGTATTAAGTGATTTTCATTATATTATTAAATTTGCATTGTGTACACCTTAACAATATATAATTCACAAAAAAAAGATTGTAATGAAATTTTGTTATTAAATTTGTTGAAAAGTATATTAAAGTTTTATACAAAAGGAAGTGTACACGATGCAAAAGAAAAGTAGTGACATGCAAAGCAAGGCGCAAATGGTACCAGTAATAGATCTGTGTCGGCGGTGCTAGGCTCGCGGGGCCTCTTCTTGCCTATCTCAAGGGCGGCGGTGGCGGCCGGGGGCCCCAGCAAGGGCGACACGGCAGCGGGCTATTAGTAGAGCAGCAACAATACCAAGCACATCCGCCCAACGGGGGTAAATAAAACAAAATTCAGCACTAAATTAATTTTCATTGTGATAAACAATGATGGAGGCACTTAATTGCTACACACATAATCCAATCATAATAAATTTTCTTTCAAAAATAATTATATGTATGTTTTTCATAATGATACTTATATACAAAATCAAAAAATTAAAAAATTAAAAGAAACTTTGCATTTGGTTGTTTTCGATTTTCTTCAAGTATTATAAAAAAGGAAATAATAAATCATATTTTTGAGAGCAGCGTTTGCAGACTAATATTTTGACAATGTTGAATATTGTGGGCAAAAATACCTTTTACATATTTGGTTTCTTGATTTTTAATATTAGGTATCGTCAATATTGAATCAAGAAAACAAACTTTTGAAAACAATTTATGTGCTTGTTAAGATAATAAATTATAAACTACTAGCATTTGAAAAATGATGTATTACTATAGAAAATTATATTATTGTATCTTGAACAATGGGTTAAATTTTCTGCTGAAAATGTGCAGGTGCGATGGACAAGTTCATTGAAAAATTGTGATATTAAAATATTATATCTGAGAAGCTATAAATACATATATGTAGTTATTTTGATATAGTGCCACACTCATATTTATGTTATGTACAATATTCAACGTTTTATTTTTTTTAAATTGTGTTATCTCAATCTTTTGCATAATAACTATTTATATAATATTGTGAACACTTGCAGAGGATCTGTAAAAAGCAATTAAAAATATACAATTAGGGTATAATCAAAAAATGGCAGCATCAAAAATCTTCACAAAAACCTAGAAAATAATATTGATGGTTGTAAACAAAATAAGCGCGACTTGTACCTACAAATAACAAATTTACTAATATATAAACGTCGTGCTCGTACAGGGTAGGTACATCTAGAAAAAGCTTAATGATCAAATTAATAATAAAAATTTAAGGTATTTTACTATTTAAGTATATAGTGTTTCTGAAAACAAGCATGCATTTTGTTGTAAAGAAAACACTTTTAATTACAAACAGACAAATTGTAACAAAGAACTATTAAAGAGTAATAATAATTATTATTACAAACATTAAAAGCATCATTTAAATATACGATAACGAATAAAAAAAATAATAATTTATAACTTCAATTACAGCTCAAAGAATATATATATCATTAAAACAATAATATTTTTTTGCACCTGAAAATTCAATAATAGAAAATTACATTATATATGTTAAAAAAATAAAAACGAAACAACACACACAAACAAACAACACAATCTTGACGCAATGATTGATAAATTGATGTGTCTTCCAAATAAACCTTTTATAAAGACCCATTAAAAACCCATATATTTTAGTTTAACCGCATATTTAAAGTAAAATTTCACAAAATTAAAACACTAAACAAAATAAACTCAATATAAATGTTGACTTAGTGATCAATTTTGTTTTTCTAAATGTATTACTACGGATTTAATAAAAGTTTTTCTTGTAATTAACTGCTTATTCCACTATTTAGTAAAGGACTTCAAAGGGTGAACAAGCAAAGCATTCCTTTGAAGCTTCTCTATGTAGTATTATAAAGTAGCTGCTAATCGATTTGCATAAATAATAGAATTAGCAGATTGAGATGCGGCAACAAGTGGTACAAAAAGAACATTACAATATTATCTTTATAATAAAATATTTATACTTTATTTGACGCAATTACTTTTAAACTTAGAAATAATAAGAAAATCAAAATTGAAATTGAAATCATACATTAATAAAAATATTTTTCTGAAAACTACAATTTTCCTTATTTACCATATAAAGAATATTTGTGTACTAAAATTGAATTCAGTTACTTTACAGAAAATTCAAAATTATATAGGAAGACAAACGATGATGATTTGTATTCAAAAAAGTATAAATTTGATTTGGTGATAAACGAGGGATAATAAAATGCTTTACGATCAATTTGGTAGAATATAAATTTCATATTTTATGTTTACTTTTATAATATTGAATCTTTTTTAATAATATGATTACGTTTCGTAACGTATCGTTGAAATTTCCGCAGTTTAAAAATTTTTGACTGTTAATTATTTGATTTATTATTAACCGTAAAAGTTTGTAAATAGTTGAAAGTGTATCTAAATATATGTCTAAATTACTACTATAACAACACATATAGGTATAGGTAATTAGCTTTGAATCAGCGAAAAATATAGTGCTACATTCATTTCATTGCATCAGGAATTGCGAAACTGGCTTAAAATGCATTAATAATCTATTAGTTTACTGTATGGAATGTTTTTCAAATATTTTTTTTAGAAAAATTTACTTTCAACTGAATCACTACAAATGTATAAAATTGAAAATGGATTAATAAAAGAAAAATAAACCATAGGAATTTAGCAAACTTACACTAAAATCACAATGCAAATAACAACTTAATGATTCTGCAATAATTTAATCTATTAAAGTTGTTGTAAGTAATTAAAAAAAAACACAGCTATTAGCTTGCAAGAGATAGTAGGACAGTACACATATAATGGTACTTATAATTTAATGGTACTGTCACTAGCTCAGGAAATAATAACAAAAAAAATTACAGTTAAAAGACAGACAGAATAGAGAAAAAATAGCCAGCGTGCGCCCTAAGATTGCGTAGCATACCGCGCTAGCCCGCGACTGTGCGGCCTTGATTTGGGCTTGGAGGTGCAGAGGGGGGTGGAAATAGCGGCAGGGGTCGCGGTTGCAGCGGCCCTTGACTGCATCCATGCAGACAGTGACAGTGCCGTCCTCGTTGGCAGTTACAGAGTCAGCGGGATGCGCAAAGCGACACTCTGACTCTGCTCTTTTGCACGACCCGCGCTGGTACTCACGGCACACCTACAGCAGATACCCCGGGCTGTTATCAGCACAAGCCACCGCTGCATTTTATCACTGGAGCCACAATCCACCATCCTCCATATATACATACATATATGTATATATTATATATCTTGATGATATTTTCAACATTTTACAACAATAATTGCAATTATTTCATTGAAGTACTTTTGAAGGATGGTGGATGGTGTGGACGCAGTTTCATAATATAATTTCTATGTTATCTACGGGTATTTCAGAGCTCATACTAAACACAGATCATTTAGTTTTCCACGAACTTTATTATAAAATGTAAAAAAGTCAAAAATGATTAAGTTGAACTTTATATGTTATCAAAACCAATTAAGGAAAATGGGCTTCGTGAAACTTAATGATCGTCTAAATCAATAACCTTCTATCGAAAAAGCGAGACACAAGACTGACTTGCGACTGTAAAAAGACAAGAAAGGGAGTAAAAAACTACATAGATAATTCCAATAAAATATATATAATAATAATAGCTCACCGTGCATAATAAAAAAATCGATAGAAAGTTATAAGTGCTCGAAAAAGGTATATAATATAGGTAAAACTAAAACAATATAATATGTATATAAAAAAATAATCAAAAAATAATAATAATAAAAACTAACAGTTGTTTTGTATGTACAGCTAAAAATATATAGTGTGTTTTTGATAAAATAAAATATTTAAATTTATTTACACAAGGGAGGACTGAACTACATCTATAATTTGGTGGGTTATTAGCATTTCATTTTTTGTATCTCCAAAAAGGAAATTTTTTTTCAGTGTGTTGAGTGTTAAAAGTGTGAAACAGATTAATTATTACCTCAATTAATTATTTATACGATCAAAGCATTATAGAAAAATCCAAATAATAAAAGAATCCTGTAAATAAATAAAAGCAAAAAATAAATGAAAAAAAAATAAAAATAAACATTTGCAACAAACCAAACTGAAATCAAAATCAAAACTTTATCAGTTTAATTAAATCAATAACAAAAAAAAGGAAAATTCAAATTAGTAGTATTATGAATAATGCAACTGAATGAGACAACACATAATATAAATAAAAAAAAATAAAACGCAATTAAAATAATATCAAATAAAAACAGGCGTTAAATTTATTAATTGACACGTAAAAGGTTTTTAACCACATAATAATTGGAAAGCGATGTCGCAGTTCCCCATTCTGTAGGTGTAATTTAAATGCGATATACATACATTTATAATAAAGAAAAAACCGATTTATTAATATGTAAATCAAAGAAAAAAACGTATACAATTAAAAATAAAATTATGTATATTAAAATTAAGAAAGACAATTGTTAGAAATAATAAACGTACCTCTAATCGGTCAGAGCGGGGCATCTTTTGTTGTGCTACAACTGTTTGTGGTACAACACCTAACGGGGAGCCAACACCCGTGGGATCTGGACCCATTATGGTGGGCATTATAGGACCCGGTGCAAAATAGGGGCTATATGTACTGCCGACTTGTGGCATTCCTGTCAGGTACGGATTAGCAGCCTAAAAAAAATTAATCACATTACAATCATCAAAATTTTCCAAATGGAACACGAAAAAGTGAAAAGCTGCAATTGAAATACATACAGATATTTTTGTACATACAAAATTAGTAATATAAAAAAGCACTTGCAAAAGCAATAAAAAAAACTAAATGACATGATCCAATTTTGTTGGATAAGAATATAAATGTCGGCAATAAGCGATATTTTTAACTCAACAAAATTAGTTTGGAGAATTATAAATCATCAATTCTAGAGTTATACAGGAGGTATAGAAATAAATCTCGTTTATTGCCGTCAAGAGCAAAGTTATTTAGTTAACGAATTTCAATATGACATGATATAATGTTACTAACAATAAGCCTTAAATGATATAAGCAGAGATTATTATTATAAAATAGCGGATGTTCGTTTGAAACAAAAACAAATTTGTAAGAGTTTTTTTTTTGTTTGTTGTGGGATTAAATAATTTTACCATAAGTGCGTATTGCTGTTCAATTGGCATAAACAGGTGTGGGAAGAAGGTCAGGGGAATGTAGCCTAGTGGCTGGTCCACCTCCAACAATAACAAAACCAAATTAGTTATAATTATTTGGGAATTTTGTGTTTCTGTGAGCACTATATTATTCCATATATTGGGTTAACATTTTAGAATTGGATTCACCACTTTTTAGCATTAACTAATAAACAGCTAAATTATTAATTAATAAATAATAAACCAAGCAATTTTAAAACATAAAAATAAAGCTGTCACAATGTCATATTTGTACAAAATCATGTAAATAATCACTTACCACTGCTTGAACTTGACCTGGCACTATTGGTTGACCGGGTGTTAGACCCATTTGCTGCATAAGGGCATTTTTTAGTGCGAGATGATTTCGTCCATTTATTAACAACTGGTCCTTTAGATGTTGGGGTGGATGGAAATATTTGCATGGTGGTTTTTCTCTGTTACATCGACCCTGTAACAAATAAATTTTTATTTAATTATATTGTTTAATTTATAAAAATGAATTTAATACGAAAATACACTTTTTATACATATAATGGTTTGTAAAATCTGAAAATTCCTGTTGTAATGATTGATCTTCATTAAACCAATAGAAAAATGTAAAAAAGGCAGATATTAAGGGAAGGTAAACAAGTTTAAGAGATATCTAATTTGTTAGAGAAGAACTTAGTTTGTGGAAACAATTTTTAATTACATTTTTATCCTACCCTATATGCAAAACTGGCCAGTACATTGGCTCTGCATATCTATTCACAATGATGACATTTACAATCTCATAAGAAAGCTTATATTTTTCAGACTATATATGTTTTATTGTATGATATATGAAAACACATCAATCCAATTTTTATGAATCCCTTACAACGACCTGAAATATCTTATAATTTTATATACAATATAAATTTACCTCTTTAGAATACATTATCATTCATGTTCGTAATTTAGTTTCTTATTTAATTTATAACTGATATACATAATTTAACTATTATTATCATACTGGGTTTAATGTGTATACGTAATATTTGTTCTTAATTGGATTATTGATCTTGTAAATAATACTATCATTTAACAATAAGCGAGCAAGCTTATTGCTTGTATATGTACATAGAGAAATTTATTTAGTTAATGAAGTCGATTTTAATTAAATGGAAACAATCCAGTGTCCTATACATTTTCATCTAGTTGACAGGGGATGGAAATAGTACATATAATACAAGTATATAGTGATCGAAATCAAGATTGTGCCATATTCCTGTTAATATCAAAGCATTGTAATATATTATGGACTCTTTTGTAAATGTATATATATGTAATGTATGATATGATCAAGCAACCATAATATTATGTTAAAGGTGATTAGAAATTCACTGTTTCAGTACGTGAACATTAATATATTAGGGGAGGGAATTGCAAATTCAATAACCCTTTACTTTTCGAATAGAACACGTACCAGTAGATATGTGTTTCATCGGTATATGTGTTGGTTTCATATATACTCGAATTGATTTTGCAATGTTTGTTTAACGACATATGGCAAAAGGAACATGAAACTTTAGATTCAATAGGATTTCAATTGAATACACAGTCAAATTTGCTAACACAATATTCAATATAATAAAAAAACAGCCATTTT
>SSSI01004080.1:0-16272 GCA_004796505.1 Oryzaephilus surinamensis | reverse complement strand
ATTCCATATATTGGGTTAACATTTTAGAATTGGATTCACCACTTTTTAGCATTAACTAATAAACAGCTAAATTATTAATTAATAAATAATAAACCAAGCAATTTTAAAACATAAAAATAAAGCTGTCACAATGTCATATTTGTACAAAATCATGTAAATAATCACTTACCACTGCTTGAACTTGACCTGGCACTATTGGTTGACCGGGTGTTAGACCCATTTGCTGCATAAGGGCATTTTTTAGTGCGAGATGATTTCGTCCATTTATTAACAACTGGTCCTTTAGATGTTGGGGTGGATGGAAATATTTGCATGGTGGTTTTTCTCTGTTACATCGACCCTGTAACAAATAAATTTTTATTTAATTATACCGTTTAATTTATAAAAATGAATTTAATACGAAAATACTCTTTTTATACATATATGGTTGGTAAAATCTAAAAATTCCTCTGATGATTGACCTTCATTAAACCAATTCTATTCACAATGATGACATTTACAGTCTCATAAGAAAGCTTATATTTTTCAGACTATATATGTTTTATTGTATGATATATGAAAACACATCAATCCAATTTTTATGAATCCCTCACAACGACCTGAAATATCTTATAAAAGAGATAAAATATAAATTTACCTCTTAGAATACATTATCATTCATGTTCGTAATTTAGTTTCTTATTTAATTTATAACTGATATACATAATTTAACTATTATTATCATACTGGGTTTAATGTGTACGTAATATTTGTTCTTAATTGGATTATTGATCTTGTAAATAATACTATCATTTAACAATAAGCGAGCAAGCTTAGTGCTTGTATATGTACATAGAGAAATTTATTTAGTTAATGAAGTCAATTTTAATTAAATGGAAACAATTCAGTGTCCTATACATTTTCATCTAGTTGACAGGGGATGGAATACATATACAAGTATGTATTATATAATATATAGTGATCGAAATCAAGATTGTGCCATATTCCTGTTAATATCAAAGCATTGGACTCTTTTGTAAATGTATATATATATATGTAATGTATGATATGATCAAGCAACCATAATATTATGTTAAAGGTGATTAGAAATTCACTGTTTCAGTACGTGAACATTAATATATTAGGGGAGGGAATTGCAAATTCAATAACCCTTTACTTTTCGAATAGAACACGTACCAGTAGATATGTGTTTCATCGGTATATGTGTTGGTTTCATATATACTCGAATTGATTTTGCAATGTTTATTTAACGACATATGGCAAAAGGAACATGAAACTTTAGATTCAATAGGATTTCAATTGAATACACAGTCAAATTTGCTAACACAATATTCAATATAATAAAAAAACAGCCATTTTAAACATATCTATTCAAGCATAGAATATGTAATTTAAAAATTTGTATTTAATATATAAATGTAAAAAGAATATAAAAGAGAAGCAAAGTCATTATACGGGGGTTGAAAAGGGAACAAGGGGTATATAATTTCGTTCTCCAGTGGCAGTTTTCATTAGTTTTAATTTCTGATTAAGCATAATTGATAGCATTTTTAATCCAGTTAAGCTATAAAAGTAAGCCGCTATTCAGCCCATTCGGTTCTCCAAGAAGAAGATTCTGGAGAATATTAAATTCCCGCCGAGAATTGGTGGTTTAGCTTCTTAATTTCTTTTGCTTGAATGCTTCCCTTGATAAGGCTGATGTGAACAAAATAAAAAAAAAGAAAGAAAAAAGAAAAATTGCGGAAAACTTGTGCACTTTCAACTCTTTCTGACAACTATCAGTCGTCTAAATATAAAACCTACACACCATCTTTCCAAGACGTAATATTTTTACAACAAAAAATTTTCAGTTTGAATTACATGCCAGTTTGTGAATTTTTCATATTTAATTTAATTTTAAGATTTTAATTAATTTTAAATTAACTTTGTATAATTTTCTTCTAAGTTATTTCTGTAATTAACATTTTACTTCTAATTTGTAATGAACAATCTTTCATTATAAACTTGAGAAAAAATGTAATTACCTTGCCTTTACTTAATCACGATCTTCTACAGGTACAAAAAAGCATGTATACTTATAGCTTTTAAAACAGCCGTTCCAAATATATTTTCTCGTTGAAAAATTTTATACGAACAATAATTTGAACTGCACCACAATATAGAACCAGTATGTGAATATAATAGGATAACTGCAAGTACTTAAAGTGAAGCAAAATGTGCACTTTTTCGTATCGACACGCTGTTATATTTTACCGCTTCCTTTATTTTTCTTATACAAAACTGAACAGCGAATTCTATTTAAACTTTTCAAGTTTGGTAATGGCTTGCACGCTTTTGTAGAAAATGTGTGTTCTGTTCTAACTTTTCAAGTTAACTTAAGCATCATTTGTCAGACTGTATAACATAAATCCGATACAATGTTCAAGGGTTTTTCTGAAAATTCGGTAGCGTAGTATGTCCTCTTACACATTGGTAGTTTTTTGGATTTTTCACTTACTACACTAAATCAATGGTATAAAGAAAAACAAAGGATATATATATCTATGTAATATCTATACAATCTGAAATGTGGAGAACGAAATTTCACCCACGCGCAAATAAGAAATGATGCAGCATACATGACTGGACAGGCGGCGAACGAGATGCCTATGATGATAGTAGCTTTTCAAAGTTTTGTTCACAGTTGAAAGCACATTAGACCAGGCCATTTTCGTTTCGTTGTTATCAGAAGGGTGTGCAAAAGGACGATGAATAATATTGAGTAAAGTGGATGGAAAACGTTTATTATTCAGCTGAAGGAAAATACACTCTACTAATGTATAATCTAAATATGATGATAAATTATTTTAAACACAGAACCACATCAATTAAATCTACTATACTTATTTGTAAAATATACATATATCTTTTGCGAACAAAAAATCATTATGAAATTTGTATTTGATTGTATCCAAATTGGCATCTAAATTTATTTAAAAGGCCTCTGATGCTGCTTTTAAAATGTCAGAGTCCATATTTATTGCCCTATTATTATTTTTTTATAAAGTTTATAATATCATATTTTGTTAGACTAACGAACTTTTATATATGAATTTTATCAAAGAAAATGGAAGTATCTGATTTATTGATTATTGTCATCTTATGTTATAGGCATAATCCATCTATATTTAAAGCCTTATTAAATCTGACATTTTAAAAGGTTAAAGAAATATTAGCATAGAAAAGTTGCTACAAAAAGCAGAGAAACAGCACAAAAAAAAATAGAACGAAACATAAATTATATTAAAACATTTTTAAGGGAAAAAGCCCTTCTGAAAATGTTGCAAATCATTTTAAGTATACCTAATTTGTAAGTATTAAAATAAGTTGATTTTTAACTAATTAAATCAGAAAATCATCATGATCAGGCTAGGAAAATTGGGTAAGATAATTGATTTTATAAATTAAATGTTTGGCCGCACCTTTATCGAATTCGATTCTCGATCTGTCATACCAAAATATAGGCCAATTCCTGAAACAGTGTCTGCAATTGCTAAATAAACAGCAATATCGAAGTTTGGTTAAGGGGATTACACAGTTAATTATTTGGGGCTAAATTGAAAGGGTCCAATATATATATACGGGTCCGGCAATTCAATATAACGCGAGAATCGAGTTATTCGAACGTTATCATCAAATGCACTGACGAACGGGAATGAAAGAAAAATAAATAAATTGAATGTAAATTTAAGCAGAAAACGATCCAAAACTACTTACACATTTTAAAGGCGGAAATAATTGAAGATATGAAAAATGTATATCTAATTTATAAATTACCAACAATATATTGTTGGTTTGGAATTTCGAAGTAAGGTTTTAAGATATTGAGATAAATCTTTAGAAAAAATTAAAAATTGTCAAGTACTCAAAAAAAATATGAATTACCAGTAAATCATTTTATTTATGATTTCATATGGACATTTAAACATTTTCAAACAAAACGTCAGTAGATGTTGCTGGTTTAATATTTAACACAAAATACACTTTCAGTTTATACAAGATTTCCATTACAAAACTAAAGAAAAATACTGCCAGTGACAAAGAAAGATGAAGTAGCTAGATTAGAGAAAACGTTACAGAGTTCCTGTTAAACATATCTGGATAAAATATGGAACCAGCTTCACTGATACATTTCAATGGATAAGAATGTAATAGAATGGCATCCGATATGCTACAGTCAGTTTGAAATCCATTAAAAATGGTATCTTGTAAGAAGAGAAGCTATTTACTTTCTTTTTTTTGTATCGTATACACTCTTGCTTATATACATCACGTCCAAATCATTTTCTAGTAATTGACCAGGATAATGGACGACGTCATGTGTTGTAACAAAAATCATTTTATTCTCTTCAATAATACAGAAACTTAAGTGTACAAAATGGGAAAACAGCTTGACTTTTCCTAAATATATTTAATCTTTATGACCATCACCATCAAGTAATATTAAGCTATTATATTTTTCTAATGTACACTTAAAATACGTTAAAACGTTGTTGATGACAAGCTGTTTAAGAAGAAAAACGAAGAAACAGCCAAAGCACCCCCATATTATTATATTAATATAGAAACGCACTTGGCGGCACCCGCTCTAAAGATAAATTTCCACAGATTAAGTTTTCATTTGGCGTTATTAGCTTGTCCGTTTTGTCGCATTGACTTGAATTGTGTTGATAATATAGGGAATCTCGCTCACTTACTAATTATCGTCACAAATCCGTTAATTCTCAGTCCCATTCTCGTTATAATAAATAATATTATACCGAAATTTCCCAACCGAAAACGAATTTCCTACGATTTTATGTTAAAAGTAATAATGTTAAAATTATAACTACAGAAACTGTGTGGAAATTATTAAAAATAGATACAGTAAATCATGTTTATATCATAATGTAACGTTTTTTAGGGGACATTTATTTCACAAAATTCTTTGTAATAATTTTTAACGTTAATCGTTATAGGTCCTAGGGAAATTTACATGGTCCATCCAACTGGAAAATTACAACAAACTTTAACGAAACCTATTCTACTCACTGAAATGTATATTTATATCTATTTCATGCCCTTTATTATGTCTATGAATTGCTAGAGATTTGATAGTGGACATTTTAATCGAAATTTTCTAGTTTCATATGACAAATTTGACCTTTCTAGATACTACGTGCCAATGTGCAGTGTGCATTTAGAAAACGAATATAAAAAACAAAAATGAAACACATTTTACTTGTTTACATATACATATAAGTATAGGTGAAATAACATTTCATCAAAGATTGAATGATTCCTTTTAAATCTGCATATAAGTTTACGTTTACATAGACACGATACAGAGAGAGAGTGATGGGATTTTCATCCAAGCATCAGTCTCTTAACACCCAACATCAGTGAAACTCTTTCAATCGGAATAACTTTATGTTTCCACAAGAAGTCTTTTCACTTTGGCAACTATACGGGTATCGTATGCTTGTGGTTATTTATATCTTCTATATCACCGTATATATGATACACATTTGTATCTGTAAGATTTACACACATACTATACTGAAAACATCAATGATGAAATCTTGAACTTATTAGATGTCAATACAACATATCCGGTATTACATGGTATATTTAATAATAAATTAAATTATTGTACAGAATACATTATAAAAAAAAAGTTGGTTCAGAGAGAGTTTTGGGATGTACAATGTGTCATGATATTTAATACAATCCCGGAGGATCAATCGACTGGGTTTCCACTCCGCATTTCATGCCCACTATGTACTTGTGTTGATTATATATTGCGCCAGAGAGACCAATTAAACTTTAACTAATTTTATCTGGCTGGGCGCAAATTGCAATGGTGGTTGTTTAGGCAAAAATGACGTTGGTTAATTCAAGCAAAATACATATATATATATAGATGATATGCAACGCTTTTGGTCGTCTGCAGTGCTTTCATTTAACAACAAACAATACACTGGACCTAACTGTGGCCATTGTTGTTTCTGTTATCTGCATATTATAATGTTATCAATTGTTGTATATAGTAAAATTAGGGTAGCTACAAGCAAATTTTAAACAAAACATATTTGTGTCAATAGTTATGTAAACTTTTGGATTATTAGATTGAAATGAAAAACCCAATTAAATATTTTATTTTTTATCAGAATGTAAATTATTACAAAATAAAATTGCCATTTATTATTTGATGTTTTAAGTGTTCTTTGATATTGGGTTAATAGTGGGCGTCATTTCCTTTTCGTGACCAACAGGATGTGAATTGGGCACGCTATATAGCCACTTCCTTATCATTGGTTTTAAGCCACAATATAATGCGGTTGATAAGAGGACGAAAATGTTTGTATACAACATTAAATGCAGTACAGCAAAGCAAAACGTGCGGTAAGTTGCTTCTGCAACTTGACTATAGCCTAATAATCTGTTAACACATAACAAAATTTTATATATTCGTTTATATTACATTTAAGTACTAACGGGTCAACAATAATTATGTAATATAATACTTAGCAAAACTTTATAAACGAAATAGTATAACCGCATATATATCTAATCAACTTGAAACATCTCTAACTATAATACTAAACACTAATGGATGCTATAAAGCTGGATTATTTGTATATAAACTATGTATTTTATGTTGTCATTAATGTGATTATATTGTTGAAATTATTCTGAAAAACTTTTACTTGTAATAGCGTACAATAATTAATCGAACTGTATATATGTATTGAACGTAAACGAATATTGAATTTATTTCTGTTTCCCAATTAGCATTATCCCTTACAAAAATGTCACTTACTATACAATAAAAATAAGTATGTTATAGTAATGAACGTCGCTCACGAAAATAAGCAATAAGAAGCCTGAATAACTATCATGGTATTGTTGAGATGATGTTTGTTGTTGGTTTGGCCCATTTCAAACACAATGTGTAAGCCATTACGGTTATTTCCTCTATTCTACTATTACTATTTTCATTGTGCAAGTGTTTTGTCCTTTGAAAATAAATGTAGAATGACTATTTTCAAAAAAAAATAAACACCCTAAATATATAGATTTGCAATGTAAAGCATATATGAGAAAAAAGGACTAGAATATACACATATTCTATGGGCGGTTTTCGTTTGATCTTAAAAATCAAGTTATACTCTTGAAAATACACGGTACAAAAGTGAATTTGATTTATTTTAGTTGTATATATCTTGTAAAAGTAACTATTGCATATGTTACAAACGAAAAAATATATATTTATACACGAATCATATATATAAAAACATGTCCCATTTTGTGGTATCACTCTTCATTACTTTATAGCAAAGCTTTTCAGATGTTTTATACGTATGTATAATATAAAAAAAAAGAAAGCAGAGAGCAGAAACTCTTCAACCGCCTCCAGCTTTTCACTTATATTTAACTATTCCCTTTAATGTTGAAGAAACGAACTGGATGCTCAATTTCTCTCAAATACACACACACACACACACACACACATATATATACGCGTTTTGGTTTGGCTGACATGCACATAAATGAGAAGGGAGAGGAAATTAAGTGACGAAAATCTGGTCGACATTTTCTAGACTTCCATCTATTTAATTGTGAACAAAACCAAATCTGATTTGAGCGTCAAAAACTAACTTAGAAAATGCTTCACGCTTATATATAATTATACAGTCGTTTTGTATGGAAAAGAAACACACAAATTAAATTAGTCATATTCAACAAACGTAACAAAATACTGCCATTTAAATTAATCATTACAAACATATAGCGAAAACAATTGACTCCAATGGCAATTCAACACATGCTTGTATAATGAAGCGTATAAAACACATTGGCTTCTAACACACAATTAGGCGGTATATTAGGTTAAAGTTATTATTTGGTAAAGTTTGCAAACATATTAGTGTAAATTATGTCCATTTATTTGGTCGAGAAAACCGCATCAGAACCACCATCGTACAAGTTTCACGGAACGATAAAGTGCTATATATGTATATAGAGTACATGTGGGGGTGGCTCTCTGTGTGTGTGAGCGACAAATAAAGGGGGTGGTGGCTATATCGTTGGTTTTGGTGTTGGTGATGTTGCAATGTGAGGCATTACCGTAATGGAGAACATTTCTGGTGTGGAATGTTGATAATCGGAGTTGACGCCGCCACCATCCCCCACTATCTGCCCATCATCCACCTGCCTAGTAGTTAAAGGCAATCTGAAAATACCGGAATGGTCATCTTGACCCTCACGCCACATTGAGTCCAAGCGACTTGTAATTCTGCACAGTTTATTAAGTTTTCCACTTGGACCTTTTATAACATCAACTATTCACCCCACTTCATTTTACCATCATGCAGGGCCCAGATTCTTCTAACTATATTATTATAAATATTATACACATAAAGGTCCGTTTCTGTACGTTTTACATGCATACTTTAATAATGAATATTTTCATGAATCTTTATATAATTTAATTCGTTTATACATAATGCAATGTGCGTAAAGTCCTAAAGGCCAAAATAATACGTGTACTAAGAAGTCGTTGTTTTGTAGAGTTGAATTTAATTTACTCAAGTGAATAATTGTAGTCATTATCAAAGTTAATTTTATCCCATCTTTTTTCCTACATAATATTTTATATTAGTCTTTTTTTTTCTGTTTTTGTGGACGCAACTTTGTTAATTGTTCTCTACTACTTTACAATAACGTTTTTTTTATATATACGTATGTTGATGACTACTATATAAAAGGCAGAGCGCGAGTTATGATTTCCATGGTAACGAATGATGATGGAACTTTTTGTCGCCCCTATACACAGTCATCCAATACACCACACAGAAAACTGCTGCCGCCGCTGCTGCTGCTGCCAACCTGTTGCAGCCAACATAGCAGAGACTTAAATTTATTTTCTCTTCTCTCCATCAACAGCCAACTGACATTTTTCATTTTATTTTGTGACAGCTCTGTTGTACTATCTATCTTTCCACGTTTGCCTTTTTTTTGTGCTTCTATTACACGTTTCACAAGTTATTTTCATAAGGAAGTTAGGAAATGACGCAAAAAAATATTATTCAGTTAATAAATATATGTATATAGTAGCGGAAAATAATTAATTAAAAACATACTGTGTGTCGGTATAGAATTTCTAATAACACTTTTATAATACACAAAATCGATTTATTTCTGCTTAAAAACGATAAAAAGGAAACAAACAACCATGTGTATAGTGGCATTAAAAGGGTTCTATTCAATAATATGCGTCTTTGCTAACTAAATTAGCTATTGTTGAAGTAACTCCATACATATTGCTGTTAATACCATTTTGAAAAGAATTTAAGATGTTGTGTAATGGTTTTGAAAGGGGTTTCCATGGTAACTTATTGATATTTGTGTTAAGATAAAAACCATTGGTTGCTTGCTGTTGCAACAACTCACTTTATGTATGATAGCAACACATACACACAAAGAGGCGGCACGAGAGAAGCGAGTGTGATTATAATGGAATTTTCGTGTTGATTCTGAAGATGGTAGCTAGTTTGTTAAGCTTTACTAGTATTTATTTAAAAGGAACGTATAAAGTAAGTGTAAGTGGTAATTGCATACGCTCAAATTGATTCATTTCATTCCATTATTTCGTGAGCTTTTATTTTCTTGTATACACACACACACACACACATACAAATATATAACAAACATATACAAGTAACAAGTATTGTGTTACGTTGGTAGTGAATTTAAGATTATAAAAACATGTTTGCCAGGTAATACTACTTTAATGAATCTCAAGTTTATCATATACTTATATTTATAATATAATGTAATGTTACTTGAGAAATGACAAAATCTTATACACAGCAGAATATTATCTCATCACCTACCGCCCACAGGGCACAACAACAAGATAATTTGCAATTTTAAACTGTGTTTATTTTCATGTAAAATTATACACAAAGTTTTATAATCAAATAATGTACAATGTTATGATTAAATTCAAATGAATGACGATATTAGCAGAAAAAAAAATATTGATGACATTCTGATAAGATAATACCGAATATGATGTACTAATCCAAAGAGGAAGAGCAGTCATATTAGTTGTAGGAAGATGTGGGTAAAGGGAATGGTAAATATTTCCTGACTGGATGTGGTTCGAACATTAAGGTCATGATGTTGGATGATTTGCAACGTAGACGAAGCATTACAGTATAACATGCATGTGGAGGGCGATAGATATCCAATAACCATATATTGCGACCATATCTGTCTCATGGGACCCGACCATGTATTACTCCTCTCTACTGCGAAACAGACAAATAGTTGTGGTCTATTGCGTCGTTCTGATCGGAAAACTCACATGCGCTTTCCAAAGCCCAGCAAGCAAAACTTTATTAAAAATCATCTTTGTTTCCATGTTATCATATTTTTATATTTACATTTTTCCAAAACAGCAATAAACGTACATATAATATAAAATCGAAAGAAAAAAAGCAATTGCAAAATTCATGTAGAAAACAGTTTGGAAAAGAAATGACCATTCCAACATATTGCGTATGTATGAGATGGGAGAGAAAGAATGGATGAGGATCTTTTGAGATGTTCAATTTAACTGAAGAAACAACTGTTTGATGGTAATTGCTTTCAGAAAACCAATTCCTTTAATATTTAAGTAGAGACCATCATCGATTCGCACCAAGTACTAGAAGCATTTCCAGTATTTGGAAGCTTGTGTAAAAGATAAAGTTTGTAAATGTATATATCTAGTGGTAGAATTTTGGTCCAGATGTAATTTCCATTTATTTAATCGGTTCACCGCGTGCACAGAAACTTGTATGTGTATGTGTGTGTTTCGGATGTATGTTATGGCATCAGTGCGTTGTGTGGTAGTCGTTAGTTTTAGGCCAGGCGAACAGACCAAAAACTTACACTTAGCCAACAGACCACTCGGAATTTATCGTTATGCCTGACGACGATAGTTTCACTGGGGCTCGTCTGCCATCCTCATGGGAGACGTGAGTTAGCTACGTGCTCGGCCTGTTATCCCTCAGGACCCGTTTACCTGCCCAACGACTGATTGGGAAGCCACACAGCTTCTGCCACACTTCTACTACTCCTGTGTACGGCTGCCATCCTTGTCCGTTCATGTTGGGTCCCCTCAAGTCATACTTTGATCACCGAATACATACACACATCTAAACATCCGCCGCCGCCACCCATCCTACCGGCCCCATTGCAATCTAGTTTACGAATCCCCACAGTTTCAATACCTTTTTGCACTATACAGATAGACAGTGTGGCCTTTGATTTTCAACACCATCATGCAAAAAACCAATTTCCTTTATACATTTTCCCGTAGTAAAGTACAAGTAAATTTGCATATTTAGCCTTCCAGGCAAAATATAATATCAAAAATATACTATAGAAATATTTTTCACATGAAATTAAATGACTTCTTATGGAAAATGTTTCATAGGTTTAATTTGTTTTCATAAATAATTCGCTCGTGTTGGTTGTATTTTTTTTTTGTATAGTAATAAAACTTTTTCCCGATAAAAAGTTTTCCCACTATAGAAAATAGGAGTGAAATTCTTTAAAAAGTATTAAATTAGTCGGAACGAAATATTCAAGTCACAATTACTTACTTATGTATAATACGTAATACGCGTATACAACAAAAATCACTCACGATTCCATTCAATCAGACTATTCAAGTGTGAAGTTTAGAAATAAAAAAACTTCTTATATGTAACAAATAAAAATAAGTTCAGATTTAAAGTTTCTAATCCAATATCGAAACTTTATAATTGCAAATTTAATACCGAAAGATTACTGCAATAATAAATACTAACGTTCAATAATCAACATTTAACGACTTTTTGACTATTTTATGACGTATTACCATATATGCACATTAAGTCAGTGTGGAAAATATTAACTCGTGGTTATTATTTCCGTAAAAGCACCCTCTCAACAATACTGACAATGACTCTTTACAAATGGTACTTCATTAAACTAAACCCTTCATCGTTACATTACCGCAAGCTTAATGGAAAAAAAAGAGAAAATTTTTAAGTCCTCTACTATGTCAAACCAATTTATAGAAAGACGGTTTCAAACTTATCTCCCACGTAAATATGTTTTATTCAAATCTATAATTTATTCAATAAAGTGATGTGTAAAAAAGTTTAATAAAAAAAAGATAATACCGAAATATATATATTTTTGTACAGCGTATTATCTTCGTATTAATTTCAAATGAGTTTGTTGCTACAGCACTATATAGTTAAATTATAAGTTTTAGAGTTTGTGTGGTGGCTAAGTTTGTCTTGTTATATACCTGTAGGGAGATATGGCAGTTTTTATGGCAGTTTTGCTGCTAGTGTTGTTTTACGCCCATATTCTTCCGCTTTTATTGCAAAGACCCCAGCTTAATATCAAGTGGGTTTTGTTGAGCTGCAAAACTTTACGCCTACAAACATCTTTCTCAAAAGAAAACTACCAACAAATTCTTTTTATATTATATGACTTATACACAAACATAACGTTTATGGTCTACACAATCTATTAATAATTCAAGTACAAAGTATTGTACAGCTTAATTTGTAAACTAATTAAAATTGCATCAAAAATATTGATATAAGCTTTCAGTGTACTCTGAAAATCAGCAAGACGTTGAGGTTTTGGGATAATAAAATAATGTCCATTCAATTAGTTTGTTCTTATGAAATTTCCTCTCTACGCCAATGTTTCTTTAAAAGTGTCACGTGGTATCCATTCACATTCTTTTGCCCAACATTCTCTTAGTGGATCCACTATACACATAAGTAACTTTATACTGTATAAAGTCAATTGAATCATCCGAAAATCTAAAGGTATTCAATTTGCGTAACACGTTTAACCGCAAAATATCATTTTCTTACACCAAATTCACATACCAAATTCATACAATAAGAGGCAAGTATATAGGAGGAATGTAATTCATGCGTATTATTCGCGCACTGTTATATCCAAATCATATTGTACATTCCATAGGGCAGCCAACCATCCAGCACAAATTCACCTGTCGAGGTATGATGGCAATAATATGCATTGTGGAATAAATGGGGGTAATGAAAAACCGTTTTCACCTCCACCCTCTTAACCACAAAAATGAAAACGAATTTATGTAATACATCGTATATGTATTACGTTATACGAGTTTATACCATCTAGGTCAACATTGTTCTTTATTTCTATAATATGACGAAAAAAAAAAGACATCAAAATTCATTTGGAGTTTGTTAGTAAAAGAAAGTTTAATAAAAATACTGCGACATAAACATGTCCTTATATGTGAATACAGTTGATATAAATTTATGTATAGCTTATATTTTTTTTTATTGCATTTGGCAGCCAAAAACATTAAAAATACAATATTTTTGTAGACTAATCTCCAAAAACTTAGGACAATAAAACAAGAAAAACATATCAAATAAATAATGTAATAAAATCAGATTTGAAATTGTCTTTTAGTGTATTAATAAAGTCTCTTTGGATTTGAATAAAACAATAAAAGCAGATCAACAGAACTAATTAAGTTTCTTTGGCAACAACAATTGCTTATAATGAAATTATGGTAATAATACCAATTATTATTGTATACACAATTAAACATAATATGTATTATATTTAAGAATTGAACAGTAAAGAGGCGTATAAGAAAAAAAATGTGTCTGAGTGGAAAACGTATTTTGTTGTATCGTATTTCTTATAGAAAAATCGTCAATAATTTCCGCATTTGTAGTTCAGCTTGGATACAAAATGGCTTGGCAGAAAATGCTTGTTAGTCAACCCTAAAACCATTTGTCACCAACATCTTGAGGTTGCCTGATAAATCTATAATAGTGCCTAGATCTTTTCTATATACATCACATCAGTAAATTAAATTAAGTTGATGTAGTGCATTTGTATAACATGCAAAATTGTATTCAACAGTATATAACTTTTTTCTCGTAAAATTTAATTTAAAACTTCATTGGAATAAAATTATAGAATAAAACCAATTGAAAAGGTTTCAGCTAAATAAGCATGTATTTATTTGTACATTAACATTTTTTAGTTTCAAGTACAACTGATTTAAATTTTCTGTACAATAAAACGAAAAATCGTTTTTCAGTTTGAAAAAGTTAGACCATTAACATTTGGAAAAGTTTCAATATAATGAGAAAATTGCAAATTAAAAGTATATTTTACACAAGTTTTTGGTATGTTTCTACATTCAAGAAATATCGCTACACACATTCGTATCACTTTTCGCAGATTTTACAACATTGCGTGACGCTTTTTAACTTTTTTAATTAAAAATTGACGAACAACTTTCGCAAGCATAAAAAAATTAACAAAAAAATCTTGATAAAGAAACTTTACTATATATATGTATACCTTATACGAGTGGCAACAGTTTTTAATCTAACCACAACATGAATTTATACAGGAAACTTTTAATGTAGAAAAATAATTGTTTGTTTTAACGTTTTTTTTTTCAACTTTTTACTAAATTGTGTTAGTTGGTGCCATAATGAAACATAAAATTTTATTCAGTCCGTTTAAATGTGATAAAATAACAATAAAAAAAATTTAAAAACTTTTTAGCATTTACATATTGTATATGTATATTATTATTCATATGCATATATGTAAAACATCTAATTGCGAGCTTTTTTTCTAAATGTAAATAAGTATTTTTGGAAAAAAAGCGCAAATGACTGACCAAATCACACAAATCAAAGTTTGTCAGGTCGGTAGTGGCAAGGTCATGTGATATATGTGGCGATGATGAGAGACACAACCGACCGTCGACTATTTCACTTGTATTTTCCAATCGATAAACCGTTGCCATGGCAATGACGCTTTCACGATGGTGCCACGAGGTCGTCTCCTGAAAACTGTCGCCATCTACAAATGCATATACAATTTTCAAAGCTCATAAATTATAATTGTTGTTATATTATTGATATCATTCATTAAAATACCATTAAATTTTTTTGCCCTTATTATATTACATAAATTCATAATAATAAAGATTTATATATATTTTATATAACATTTTAACATTGTTGGTTCCCTTTGGGCATCAAAATAGTGACCTCATAAAAATTGAAACAACATTTACTTTGGAAACATTCACGGTCGTGTTCATTAAAAACCCATAAAGGCAAGTAGAGCGCGTTGTTGTGCAGACGACGTCGACGACGTCGATGGTATCGGCTGTTGACGCCACAGGACGTTATCACGCCAATCAAGAGACTAGCTGGGCTTTCGACGTTCTGGCGTCGCAATTGCGACGACGTTCATCCGACAAACATTATACTGTGTCAATTACATCTTATCAACTAGGGAACCAACATAACAAAACTTGTTGAAACATGCCACTAAACAGTAGTATATACTCGAAATTATTTAAATTTCTACCCATGTTTTTGAATGAATATTTATATATTAAGTTTATTTTTGCTTAATTGTATCCATTCATTCCACAGAATGTGCAGAAATTAAAGTACAATTTTATTAATTAATGAAAATAAACATGGCACCAGAGTTGGACTTTTGGCAATTAGGTAGGTTTATGCGATTTTTCAATTAACTAATTAAGAATATACATGCATTTAATGGCAAGTAGGTGTTTGAACACTTTTGTTTAATTTACGTATCCAATGCTAATTTCCACTACATTTATTACTATTTAACAAATCCATTTTCTGTAGCACTTGCAGCATATGCCTGACATGCCTGTGTGTTTTTCTTTTTCTTTGCATTATAAATTATTTAAAGGCCCTGTCAGGAGATGAAAATCGATTTTTTTCTTTTTACATATTATTAAAATACAGATTTATTTATACGCGTTACATGAACTATTTTTCAAATTTTTTCAATATTAAACCTACAAAAGCAACGTGTAAAGATTTTGCTATGACGTCATCGTAGTCCTAAAAAAACGAAAAGTATCTGAATAATTAAGATACTTGATTCATTTGATAGATAATTTAAGTAGGAATCTTTTATGTCCCTTGACATTTTTTGTTTAAATGTACAGTTTTCGAGAAAAATTCAAAAAACTACGGACAACGTTGGACTACCGTGACGTCACGCACTGTGCGGCGCGACATTTGTTTCCGAAAAATAACCACTAATTTCCAAAAAATTCCTAAAATGACTTCAGCATAACGTTTTTATACACTTAATAGTAACTTATATTGG
>SSSI01004078.1:2254-16561 GCA_004796505.1 Oryzaephilus surinamensis | reverse complement strand
GAACCACTCAAACCGGTCGCCGTTGAATTTAGAGAGTCAATTGACGACGTATATTGGATGTCTTGCGTGCCAACGTCATCATCTGAACTACTTTCCGCCGAATCATCCACATCGGAATGAAACATCGCCGATCGAACTTCACCTAAAGGTTTTTCTACACAACAATTCCATGTTTAAATTAATTTTTTGTAACACCGTTCTAATTTGGTCTCATTACCAAACGATTTTTAGTAATTTTTACTCAAAAATCGTACAGTAATAGGGGTTATTACTGTACGATCGCAGTTATAACAAAAAACAATGTTGGTACTTGTTAAACAAATTGCTGGTTGCTGGAATTCAGGCTAATTCTATAGTGTGTCAATTTTGTTGTGGCGTCCATCTTATTAATAGCATAAACAATATTTTAATTCAACTTATTTTATAATAATACGCGATACACTAAATAAATCAACAAAGGAATATGACTTCAATTATTTGAAATTAAAGTTTATAGTGCAATTGTAGCAATTACTGACATTGACAGTATAATTGTCAATGATTGACAGTGATCGTTGTTTCATTACCAACCCAAAAAATATCCCTAAATTCGAGCAACCATTAATTTTATAATTAAAAAAAAATTAAATAAATTCGAATGTTTGTTACAAAAAATCTTGTGTTTTACTCGGGTGGAAAGATATTTGCAGAATCTCGCCTTTGAAAAACTCGACTACGTCTCGTTTTTCAAAATATACTCGATTTTACAAATACTTTCTTTCCGCACTTGTATCACAAATAACTATTAAACACATATTAATGATAATTTTGTTACCGTGTGCGTGTGGATTTTTTAATTTCATCAAATTCACTTTAGTTTGTAATGTTAAAACAACTAAACCATCGTACGTTATCTCCATATCGCACCAAAGTCCTCTTTCGTTCAACATTGGCTTACCAGGACTGGAAATAGTCGGTGGTGTTTTTCCCAAAGACAATTCCGTCACTAATAATTCTTCAATAAAGTATGGCAATTTAATTGCTTGCAATTTTCTTTGGATTCTTTCACGTACACGTTGTGTAAAAGTCGGATCATGCATACAATCAAATAAAACACGACCAATTAACGAATTCAACCATAAAACATCATTTATATCAGTTGTGTCATTGTTTAAATCGTCTTGTGACGATTTTTTCAATGGTTTTATATAAGCCAACACGTATTTCATGTATTCCGTGTCATTTAAATTGTCTATTGATTCAGAAATGTCTGTATTATCGTTTGTATTTTGTATTGGTTTTGTAGCGGCCGCCAAACGACGATACCAGTCCTCTTTTTCACGGTCTGTACGCCCGAAAAGGTACAATTTCAATTCAGTTGGACTGTCATCGGGTGAAAATGTCGACCAATCGTCTGGAATACTATTTAAATCGTCCTCATGCACTGAAGATTCTTCAACAGGAACATCCTAAATATTAGAAAATTAATTTATTTCATTTAAAATTGTTTAAAATTTATACAGAAACATCTAATGATGGTGAACTGGCTCGTGAATCGGATTCCAAATCGAAATCTTCATCATCTTCAGCTAATTTACTAAAACGATGTCGAATTGGTGATCCTTTACGTCGAAAATTGAATCGTTTCCTCTCTTTAACCGTATTCGATTTGATTTTATCGTGTATTTTTTGTGCTAATGGAGTTTTTTCTTCTTTATCATCTTCTGAATCGAATTTCGACAATATTTCCGGATCGAAATTCATTTGATCTTTATGTAAAATGATACAAATTGGATATTTTTTACTCCAATGACGTTTTTTTGCCAAACCATCTGGTAGTAAACTGATTTTCGCATTTAATAGATTGTAAATACGATGGTGTGTAAAATTCGGTTTAATTTCACCCTCGTTCCACATTGCTCTTTTCGCCACTTTCGTTTTCGCGTGACTTAAACGCAGCAAATTACCTTGTAAACGTAAATAAACCGATTGCGTTTGAGATATGTGGTATAAATGTGGATTATAAACGTCTGGATATTCATTTACCCAACCCTAAATAAAAATACAGTCAAGAAACAATGAAAACAAATTCGAATTCCATTAAATACCTCATATTTTACGATTGGTGAATGTTCTTTAACAGCAGGAATCTCCAATATCGTTTTATTCTCAATTGGAATTTGAAAATTCGTTTGTGTATTTGTTGTAATTACACAAAATTTCATATAAAAACTCATACAACAATATGTTAATACAATGCCGATCATTAAACCAGCCAAATATGGTAAATAATAATGGAAAATTGAATAAATTATTAGAAAAATGGAAGTTATTGCCCAAAAATTGTAATTCTTTCTATATTCTATAGTTTTTGGACGTAAATTTACGAAACCAGTTGGTGCAAAGAATGTATGCACATTTTCATCAATTATATTGGAAATTTCTTTGCCAGTAATTTGTTTAATATTTAATAAATCGTCTTGTTTGTCAATTTCGATATTATCAAATTTTTCCGTAACACGTGCAATGATTTCATCATTGGTAACATGTTTGTTGGAATCATTTTTCAAGTTTGTATCCTCCAAAACTTCAATTCCATCCTCTACATCTTCAATTTGGTCTTCTGGTAATGTTTGTTCCTTCTTATCCGCATTAATATTGTACAATTTCGATAAATTATTAATGCTAATCGAACCCTCTTTACTAGATTTATGTTTCAACATTCTGAAACGTTGTCGTAAATTGCTCGGTGCTGCTAAACTGTTGGCAAACAGTTTCTTTTTCTCTTTATCTTTGTCCAATGAGGGTGTATCATCATCACTGGACATTTCCACCCCTTCAGTTGTACTAACAATACCACAAGTCTTCGAAATACTACTTTCCGACAAATCCTCCGAATCTGACAAACTGGAATTCTCTTTACTGTCTTTTGTCGTCTTGATTCTATGTGCTGGCGATTGATTTTCACTGTCTTGACTTCGTGTCTTAATTTCGGTGATTTTGTCTTCAACACTTTTCGTTATTTTGCCCTTAATGTCGGAGAAAAAACGCCATGGATCAGATGAGGGTGGTGAACAGTCGGTTGGGGGCTGTTGGGCACTAACATCTATACTTGTGGAACGTTTAACAAGTTTTGGGAGATATTTCAATGGACTACTATCGGGTTCAGCTGTTAAACATCGTAAAAATTACATAAAATGTGTTAAAAACTTTTACAACTTACAAATATTTGGTTTATCGCTGGCTGTTTCCTCATCACTGCCGTACAATTCCTCGATTTGTTCAGCATTTGCATGGAATTTGATGGAAATTGATGGTACAGATGTGGTGACCGGTTTGCCTTTATAGGAAAGTTATTTTTATAGAAAATGATAATCGATTTCGATTTGTTGGATGATTAGATTAATATTGTGCGTTTAAATGCAAACTACAAAGCGTGAAATAAAACGATTAAAACACACGACATATACCTTTTACCTTTTATCATCCCCAACGTAACTTTACCACCACCATTTTTGCGTTTATTCATTTTTACAAGACAAATTACAATAGAATAAAAGGATAGACAAAATTACATGTAATTAATCTGTAAGATTTACGTGGTTAATACAGGTACAAACAAAGCATTATCATTAATTATGACGATGAATTAGGTACAAAAGTACAAGGGACTTTTAGACTTTTTTTTGTATTTATTTCTTACTTTTAGTTTCCATATTTTTACGTGGATCCATTTAGAAATTAATTTATATGTTTTATACAAATAACTGTCATACAATTTAATTGAATTACATTTGAAATTTATTGATTACTTATACGTTTAACACTATTGTTATCTATTGTTTACAAATTTTTTAAATTGATTTTACAGCTATAAACTATTCACTATCAAAAAATTTTCTGTCTGTCACTTCTCTGCTTCTTATTACAATTGTTAAGCGTTTTTCAGAACGCAAAAGAGTACTCCAGTGCAAACAACGAAACAACTTATGACCAACATAACAAAATAAACTTTATTCTTTGAAAAAAAAATTACAAATTCACAATTATATTGTTTTGCATTGATAAAAAACGAATTTATTGTTCGATAAGGACAACTTGAATATGACTCATATGCCTATTGTGAGCATTTATGCGTCCATGGGCTCTGTGATTAGATCTATGACGAATTTGAGCCTTCAACACTTGAATAAACCCAATTTTATACTTGTCTGGATCCATTCCCTTAGCATCGCAATTGGATTCGGCATTTTTCAATAAATCCAATAGAACTTTGGCAGGTTTCTCTGGCCAGCGTCCCTACAACCAACTAATTAATGTGAATTATTCAAAAATAACGCAATCTTCCATACAATGACGGTTTTAAATTGTTTGGCTTGAGCACAACGTCCAATTCCGCTTTTGAATCTTCTAAAAGGCACACATTCTTTATGGCCAATTACATTTTTTAGATAATCATAGGCCCTTTTCAAGGTCATCCCATTTAATCCACGTACAACTTCAACAGTTGTTTTAAAATGTACTGGTACATTAGAAATTTGTGCTTTTATATCATTGGGTTGTAAATTGCAGGTATAATGAATTTTAGGGCTCATTTTCTTACCGGTTATTTCAAAAACTTGCGACTGCGAGTCAGTTATTAAAATAGGGGAATTTTATGTCATTGTGTTGGCAGTAAAAAAGATATTTGACATTCTGCTATTTTGTGTTGATGACTAGCGGTTTTTAAATAAAGTAAATTTTTGAAAAAAGTTAATTAAAACATATAAAAGTGAGCAATTTTTATAGATTAATAGTTAATTAGTTAATTGTTGAACAGTTTCTAGCAAAAATGGAGTCAATAGCAACTGATTCTGGTAAAATAATCAAAATGGAAGTTGATTACAGTTCAACTTGCGATGAAAAAATTCCTGAGTGCCAAAAATTGGCGAAATCTGGAAAATTACACGACGCTTTGGATCAGCTATTGGCCCTCGAAAAACAGACACGTACTGGAGCTGATATGCCATCAACTGGACGTGTTTTGGTTGCAATTGTACAGATTTGTAAAGAAGCCAAAAATTGGGGCGCATTAAACGAACATATTGTGCTATTAACGAAACGGCGTTCACAATTAAAACAAGCTGTAGCTAAAATGGTGCAAGAATGTTGCACTTACGTGGATCAAACACCAGACAAAGAAACAAAAATCAAATTAATTGACACTTTACGACAAGTTACAGAAGGTAAAATTTATGTGGAAGTTGAACGGGCCCGATTGACCCATAAATTAGCGAAAATCCGTGAAGATGAAGGCAACATACAAGAGGCTGCTAATATAATACAAGAACTGCAAGTGGAAACTTATGGGTCGATGGAAAAACGTGAAAAAGTCGAATTAATACTCGAACAAATGCGTTTATGTTTGGCCAAACAAGATTATATTCGTACACAAATCATATCGAAGAAAATTAACACGAAATTCTTCGATGATGAATCCACACAAGATCTTAAACTGAAATATTATCGTTTGATGATGGAATTAGATCAACACGAAGGCTCTTATTTGGCCACTTGTAAACATTATAGGGCCGTTTTGAATACGCCAAGCATTCAAGCTGTGCCAACAGAACGACAATCTGCCGCCCAAGCTGTTGTATTGTACTTAATTTTAGCACCACACGATAACGAACAGTCTGATTTAACGCATCGTGTTTTGGCTGATAAAGTATTGGAAGAAATTCCATTATATAAGGAACTATTGAAGCTTTTTACAACACCAGAACTAATAAAATGGTCTGGATTGTGTGAATTGTACGAAACACAATTGAAATCAACACCAGTTTTCAGTGGAAATGAACAGGCAACCAAAAGATGGACAGATTTAAAGTATGTAAATTGAATAAACCGCTAATGGAGTGCCAACCTAAATTTAAAAAAGCACTAAACGAATTTTTCATTGGCGGGAAATTTGAAGTACCAATTTTAATTGTTTTGATTTTAGGAGTCGTGTTGTGGAGCACAATATTCGCGTGATGGCTAAATATTACACTCGCATCCGTATTGAACGTATGGCCGAATTATTGGACTTGTCAGCAGCCGAAACTGAAGAATTATTGTCACAAATGGTGGTCAGTAAAAGTGTACAAGCAAAATCCGATCGTCCAAATGGTGTGGTACATTTCCAACAAAGTAAAGATCCAAGCGATGTATTGAATGATTGGGCACGTGATTTATCGCAATTAATGCAATTAGTGAATAAAACAACACATTTAATTAATAAAGAGGAATGCGTTCATAAGCATCTTCAAGCGACAGCTTAATTTTGTCCGATTTTTATCGTTTAATTGTCATTATAAATTTAAATTCAATAAATTATATACAATAACTTTTATTGTGTGTCTATAAGATATGAAAATTATGTTGACAAGCCATCGATAACCTTTCCTGAGATTTAATATAAACGAAATTGTTTCACAATAGATTTAATTTAATGTACTAACGTATTGATACAATTTTTTATTAGGCTTAATAGTTCTTGTCTGTCCATATAAATTATTTATGTCCAAACAGCAGTTTTGTATTATTGTATGCTAGATAATCATTTTTTTCTGTAAAATAATATCGTGATTGTTAATGATGCAATTTGCAAAAAACATTTAGAAGTTATTGTTGTTATTTTGCGTGTATGAAACGGCTAGTCCAACAAATTTAAAGTAAGTATTTACTGTTTTTACGTTATTTATACACTATAGATATTTATTGATAAAAATAAACGCTTCATTAACAAATAATTCAAAAAAATTATTGTCTGTAGTTATATAATTTCAATTTCCTAGTTAGTATATGAAAAAAAACCGTTGCACTAAGCACATGTTTGGTAAGGTTATCTTTATTTTATCAATAATTTATGTTAAAATTATACAAATTTGTATTTTTATCACATAAAACATGAATTTTATTAAAAACAGGTGGCTTTGTAGTAAACCGAAGTTATTGATTTATTTTGTTAAAAATATTTCAAACTATTCTTCGGTTAATTAACATAAAATCTCTTCATTAGAGTAGAATAACTTGTTTTCATTAAGCAGATTATTACGAACGAATCTATTTTTGATTATTTAAAAAAAATGGAAAATTTTCGTCAACCAAATGGCCTTGACTTAGTTGATCTACCAGGTCGAGGTCACTGGACTAGTAGTTCAAAATGTTATTCAAAAATGACCGGTTATTTGAAACACGTTCTTACTTCTTTTTTTCGTTTTATTTTTGTTTCTAGCATGTCGGAAGAATGGAGTCTAAAAGCAAAAGCTATAAAATATTTAAGTCTAATAACTGTAGAACCCACAATGGTTCTATACATGATGGCATTTATGACAACATCAGTTGTGGAACAGGATTTATTCCTTTATAAAGCATGTCGTGTTAATCATAATTACAACGAAACTATTTGTCGTAACATAAACAACAACGAAAACGAAAACATAACAAAAGAAATCCAAGTACGATGGCTGTATTTAACTACGGTGTATTTATATAGGGAAGAAAAATGTGTGATTGGTCAGCTTTCACGTGATTTAATTTTGATTATTTTGAAAAACGTCATAATTCAAGATGGCCGATTTTTCTTCCCTATATGAATAGACTATACCTAGTTTATCAACTAAACTTGAGGTTTTTTATTTATTTTCCGTAGATAACTGTGTCGAATTTTCATTTATGGAACGATGTAGCCGGCCACAGTGGACAAATAATCCTAGCACTATTCATAGGCGCTTGGTCCGATAAACGTGGCCGTAAAATACCACTACTAATCGGTTTAATAGGAAAATTCTACTATTCCGTAATGGTGGTGGTCAATTGTCTGCAGGAAAATTGGCCAGTTGAGTACATTATCTACACAGCCACCTTGCCAATGGCATTCACCGGCGCCGATGTGGCAATTTTCGCCGCCGCCTTCACCTATTTGGTGGACGTTTCACCGGAAAAGTATCGCACAATGCGCGTCACTTTATTGGAAGTGTGCTATTTAGCCACAATGCCAACGGGCATCGCTTTGGGCTCGTATTTGTTCCAAAAAGTCACCAACGGTTCATATGCCATTATGTTTACAATAAATTGCATTCTAATGGCAATGTCGATCGTTTATACGTTTTTCATACTAAAATGGCGTACAACCGACAAACAACGGCCATTATCCGAAGCGAAAAACGTATTTCTGGACTTTTTCGACAAAAATCACCTAATCGATACGTACAAGACGATATTTAAGAAACGTGCACGTAATCAACGCACTTATCTACTCATTCTTATACTCATGATGGCAATGTACACGTTCCAAAGGGACGAAAAGAATATGATGTACATGTACTTACAGTTGGTCTTCAAATGGACCTTCGGCCAATACAGTACATTCAAAACGTACCTATCAGCCCTACAAGATGTCATTCTACTGGTCAGTGTGCCATTTATAAGCAACGTTCTGGGCTGGCGTGATACGATTATCGTGCTTATTGGGTCATTTTGTCATTCGATAGCCAGAATTTTTTATGCCACCTCAGAGACGGCGTTGCTTTTCTATGTTGGTGGCACGTTTGCCGCTATTGGACCAATTGTGGCACCAGTGATACGTTCAATGGTATCGAAATTGGTGGCCAACACGGAGAAAGGTGCACAAATGTGCCGAGATTTGTGTTTTTGTGTGACTCAATGTTTGTTTTGTTTTAGGGAAAGCTTTTGCAGTTTTATCAGTAGCTGATAATGCAATACCATTAATATCCGGTACATGTTATAGTACATTATACAATGCCACAATTCATTATCAACCGAATGCGATTTATTATCTAACAATGAGTACACAAATTGTCGTATTTACGCTAATGTTGTTTATAAACTTTACAACAAGCGAAGAGGACTTACATTGCGAAGTTGATAATGAAATGCAACGTAATCCAGAAGTGGTGGCGGCTTGTTTGGAAGAAAACGACGACAGATATTAGAAAACACATGTATTTTTTTATAAAACATTAATAAATATAGTATAGTCTGTCACAATTCTATGTGCACACCAGATTTTGTGTGGTACTCACTGCGTGGTTGGCAACAAAATTCCGATTGTCAAATTTTGAAATTAGATGACAGTTTATATTTTTTAAATTTAAATATACAAAATATAATACAAATTCAGTAAAAATTGGTTATAACAACATTGTACTAATAATCTTGCTAATAATAAAATATCCATTAAATGTATATTTAAGAAAATATATCGTCGAAACACATCTACGAAAAAAATAAAAATAACTATTTTAGGTTATCCACTAAAATTCTTCTTCTGTCAGTATTGCAAACCATGTAACGAAAAATTATTCTAAAATTTCAAATCTGGTGTGCACATAGAATTGAAATAGATTATAGTGACTAGTTTTGAAGTAGATTTGGCCAATCCTTCATTATACATTACACGGTAATTGTTCGTACGTTAAACACATGCCCAAATTATCGTCTGGGGACGCTTCTCGGGCACTAGGCCCGAAATGTACTCCAATCGTGAATGGAGTTGCACTGCTTTCTATTCGACACGGACTCATTCCAGACGGGCATAAAGTCGGTCCGCAATGGATTAAATCGCAAAAACCGGGAATAAGTCCATCATCTCCCATCTACAATAAAAACACGGATAAACAAGTTTTAAAACGTTGTTTAGCAATTTTTACAAATAGTAAATCCTCTGAATCGCACGGCATTACAATTTTGTCGGAACAAATTTCCATTCCACGACCCACAGACAATCCACCATCCCCCGAACCCATCCCATCGTTATTTCCAGCAATCGAACCATCATCTCCTGCTGTACCAGCGGTTTCGTTGCTGTTGTTCGGTTCAATTTTGAACGAATTCTCGTGGCACGGTTCGTAAGCAATACTGCACATACCCTCTTCTTGCCGCATGCAAATATTGTAGTCTTGATTGGCCAGATGACGGCCATTATCGGCAAAGTTCATGGTCTGTACTAGGCCTTTTACGCCGGTGTGGTATTGTAGACAGCCGGCCGGGGCCCGTTGTGTAAATGGAATTTGTGTTACTTTCACCTCCCATAAACGCGACACCGCTTTTCGTCCCAATGTCATGCTAATTGTTACTGGATCGTTTGTGGTCTCCACGTCGAAGTATGCTGCAACGTTTTCGGCCAATTATACAATTTGGTGTTTTAATATGTAATGGAAAAATACCGTGTTGGCCGCTATTTAAACCGCACAATTTCAATTCACGCATCGATTCACCAGTTTCGGCCATTACGAAGATGTCTTCTTCACATTCGCCGGTGCGACGATTTGGTTGGCCCTAAATGTTTCTGTATAAGTGTAATTTGAATTAAATAAATTGAATTTGTAATTTTAATACCAAATTGAAGTGAATGAAATCGAGACGAAATTGCGCTATTTCTGGGTCAATTTTTTTCACTGTTAATGAGCATGATGTCATGTCTTTACTTAAATCGGGAAAGTCAGGGTTTACGAAATATGTTATATTGTTAAATGCTTCTTGGTTGCATGTGGCTGTAACTTAAAATAAAAAAAAATTATTTAAAATTTGTTTGAAAATTACTGCTAGAGACATCTATTAGCTATAGGTGAAAGTTTGTATTTTTGAATTTTTTTTACTTACAAACGCAACAAACTCCAAAACCGAGAGCACAAAAGCCGTAAGACTTTCCCCCTTGTATCCTGCACTCGTAAGTGTTCATACACACCCCTTAAAAACAATTTTAATACGGAAAATTACGTGAATTTTGTCATTTTTCGTTTACCTTTACGTCGTCCATCGTTCGCTTGGCATTCCTCTTCCACAGGCACAGGAAAAAAGTTTAACACTATTCAAATAACATAAAAAATATTGCTTTATTACATAACAATTCGCTACATACCTCTAGGCAATCGATTATAATTTAAATCATTAGTTTTCGTATCGTTTATTGTATCGCTCCAAATATCATAATTTCTTCGTCTTGCAGCCGGTAAAGTAACTGTTAGATGTGTATAAATCATGCACAACACTATTAATTTGTCGAACATTTTATTTATTCGTATTTTATTAATTCCAAATTGGACATAATCAGAATTTTAATTAGTTTCGATTGTGTAATCACTGAACTTCCTGTACAACATGTACAGGTGAATAAGTTGCAATATTTTGATATCATCTTCACGATTACAGTTGGATGGTCTGTAACTGGGTTATCAGGTTTCGGGTCACAATAAACACCAAATAAAAGCACTTGAACTTGAAATTGTGCCCGTTATAATAGAGTTGGTGTGGCGCAAAACGAAATCCGTTTTAAAATAAGGGCTACCCGAATTTTCCTTGAAATATTATACAAAACGATTAGTTACGTGCCAGATTCCTTAAAAAACAATTAAATTGTATATGTGACATTTAAACTGAGGCCCATGGGAAAAAATTGAACGAAATTTAGATCAAGGGCTTCAAGGTTTCATTTTACATTTTTACTATACGAAATTTTCCATACGTACATATACATATATTTATAATTTCATAACAAGACAACTCTATTGTATATCGTACAAATCAATCTTTATAAAAAAAATATTCACATAAGTATTATACACACTCATTTTGCAATATGGTATTAATATACAAGATAATAATTTTATATTAATATTGTTTGGTGATGTCATTAAATATTTATGTTTCGGTAATTAGGTTTTGAGCTTGCAGAAAAAATTTACATTATGGGATCGGGTGTAGTTAATTTTGTTTAAGGGGCGTCGGCTTGTACCCATAATATTGAAAACGAAAGTGTAACGCGTCCGGAGGGCAAATCACATTTCATTGTATATATAAAACGAGTGATAATCCATAAGACACCATCATTTCAATCTACAAACAATAACCAAAAACAACACAAACGAAAAACAATGGCTTTCAAAGTAAGTAGAATTTGTTTAAAACTTTACGAAAAGTTTTCTGAAATTGTTTTTCGTTTAGATTGTCGTATTGGCTGCCTTTTTGGCCGTAGCCCAAGCCGGTTACCTGGCCGCACCGGCCGCCCCAGCTTTGGCATACTCTGCCCCAGCTGCCGTCTCCTATGCCACCCCAGCCATCACCTCCCAATCATCCAACATCCTCCGCAGCTTCGGCAACCTCGGACAAGTGTCCACCTACTCGAAAACCATCGACACACCATTCTCCAGTGTCAGCAAATCCGATGTGCGCGTTTCCAACCCCGGATACAGAGTGGCCGCCGCCGCCCCACTGGCCTACGCCGCTCCCGCTTACGCTCCAGCCGCCTACGCTGCCCCAGCTGTTAAAGCTGTCGGTTATGCTGCCCCAGCCGTGGCCGCTTACGCCGCCCCAGCTGTAAAAACTGTCAGCTATGGTGCCCCAGCCGTTGCCGCCTATGCTGCCCCAGCTGTTAAAGCTGTTGGTTATGCCGCACCCGCTGTAGGTTATGCCGCTCCCGCTGTTGCTGCCCATCCAGCTGCCATCGGTGTGGCTTATTCTGCTGCCCCAGCTGTGTCCCATGTTACATACCAAGGTGTTGCCGCCAGTTACGGATGGTAAATTTTGTTGAAATTCTCCTGTTTTATGCGATTTTTGTAATTTATTTATTTATTTAGTTAACATTAAATAAAAACGTTTTGTAGTCAATTTTGATTTTCAATTTTTCCTGAAGAAAATCCTTAAAAGTAGTTTAAAATTTAAATTTGCTAACATTTATGCAAATAAGTTCAAATAACACAGAATAGAATATGCTGAAGTCAAAGAGAGGGCGCTGATGAACGTCGATGCTTATATAGGAATCTGTGAGAATCTGTGTGTACTTAACCTTAAATTCTGTCCCGGGCTTTGGTGGTTCAAAAGTATTTGCATTAATTTTTTGATAAAAGTGTGAAAGTGAATTTTTAAACAAAATGAACGTTTGTTTAATTTGTCGTAAATTTTCTTTTGATAAATCTATATCAATTTATGGTACCATCAATCAAATCCAAATCAAAAATATATTATATGATCTGAATTTTAAGGTATACCTATTATTTACCCATTTATTTAAACATATAACAAATTTAAACATAAATTCATTTCAGTTTCCGTTTGAAACACTTATTAATGATAAAATATGTGCAAAATGCTGTTATAATCTAGAAGAGTTGTACAATTTTCGAGATTATTGTTGTTTATTTTTGGAATATTCTGATGTAGAAAATAAAGATTGTCGACTTTGTTGTAAAGAAACTAAAAATTATCAGCTATTAATGAAAGCTACCATTATTAATGGGGTATTATTAAAAAATTCAGAAATTTTTGAACAAATATGTTCGTACAATTTGAATGTAAGTAAAAATTTCTGTTAAACAAACACACACTCGTAATGTATATGTATATTTTTTAGGTGAAACCATCTGATAAGTTATGTACTAAATGTTATAACGATCTTATTCGTATTTATGCTTTCTATTTAAAATGCGATGATTCTTTCGACTTTTGGACAACACACGTTTTGGGTACTTCAAGTGCCAGTGATATTAAATCACGAAAAAATGACGAGTATGAATGCAAAATATGTTCAAAATCATTTACACAGTCTAGTAGTTTAAAACAACATTTAAGAATCCATACTGGCGAAAGATTGTATAAATGTAATATATGTTCAAAATCGTTTACACAGTCTGGTAATTTAAAAACACATTTAAAAGTACATACTGGAGAAAAATTGTATAAATGCGAAATATGTTCAAAATCATTTAGACATTCTAGTACTTTAAATCAACATTTAAAAATACATAGTGGTGAAAAATTATATAAATGCGAAATGTGTTTAAAATCATTTAAACATTCTACTACTTTGAAAAACCATATAAAAACACATACTGGCGAAAGATTGTATACATGCGAAATATGTTCAAAATCATTTACACAGTCTGGTCATTTAAAAACACATTTAAAAATACATAGTGGCGAAAAATTGTATAAATGTGATATATGTTCTAAATCATTTACGTATTCTTTTAATTTAAAAACACATTTAAAAGTACATACTGGCGAAAAATTGTATAAATGTGAAATATGTTCTAAATCATTTACACAGTCTTGTAATTTAAAAACACATTTAAAAATCCATACTGGCGAAAGATTGTATAAATGTAATATATGTTCAAAATCATTTACCCAGTCTGGTAGTTTAAAAACACATTTAAAAGTACATACTGGAGAAAAATTGTATAAATGCAAAATATGTTCAAAATCATTTACACAATCTAGTAATTTAATACAACATTTAAAAATCCATACTGGCGAAAAATTGTATAAATGTGAAATATGTTCAAA
>SSSI01004076.1:7862-47184 GCA_004796505.1 Oryzaephilus surinamensis | reverse complement strand
TCGTTAATCATTTTGTTGTTTTCTAAGTGAAATTAAAAGTACGTTTCTTTGAAAACGTTTTGTCATGGAAAATAAATATGTTACACATTTAATATAATATTCACAACTCATATAAGTAAGTATCTAAAAGTTTGGATAAAAATATAAACTCCGTCTCTATAGTAACGCAATTTAGTCACTTCCATGGAAACTATAGTAGTTGTTTAGAAAGAAATATAAACTCTGTTTCTATAGTAACGCACGGAGTTCTGTGGAAATCATAGTGGTTGCTATGGGTACAAATATAAACTGTTTCTATAGTAACTCACGTGATTATTTATGGACATACTGTCATTATCATTAGAAATATAGAACGCCATTTCTTCTCTAATCTCGCCTCTTAATATTTTAATATCCTCTTAATCATTTTATACGAACTTGGAATTTATCTATTTGTTCATATATGTATAAAGACAAGTTGTATGGAATCGTTTATCATTTAGTTGTTTTCTAAATGAAATAAAAACTACGTTTCCAGAAAACGTTTTGTCATGGAAAATAAATATGTTACAAATTTAATATAATGTTCACAATGTATATAAAATTTTTGAAACTATTTATGAAACATTCGGTTTGTTTATAATGTAGACACCTGAAATGTATGATTAAAGTGAGTCTCTGCCGTGTCTATATACTTAAGTACTAACATGCCCATCCAAAATACTTTCCTCCTTATCCAGTTACTATCAGTTTGAAAGCAGTAAATCATTATTTAAAAGCGAATTCGATTTACATAACTAATGAACTTACCTTTCCAGTCAACCAATCAAATATGTGATTTTAGGAACTTATATTAAAACAATACAATATTTTTAATCAACATTTTGGCTAGCTGTACAAAAGGTCATTGCCTATCTGACACCTGTTTATTGCCAATTTATGATCGCAAATAAGTATTTAAATTCAATAACATCTCATCAACTTTGTGGTTGATTTATTTTTCACGGCACTCTGTTGTATATATAAATTGGTAAACAATATAATCGAGTCTGCTTTTATCGGTTTCGATCAATTCCATTATAAAATTAAAATAAAAACAAATACACGGAATTATTAACGGTCTACTTATAACTCTCTTTCTGCTATATGGTGTATTAAAGCAATAATTTATTAAATAAACAAATTCAAATACAAAAACAAATTTTATAATAAGTACGTTCAAAAAATAAACACAATTCAAATATCCAAAAAACAAATAATAATAAATCTAAAGCCGTTTATTGTTCAGCTGGTTGTGGATGGCATGGATTTCCAATAATTTGATCAGCAATTCGACTGGCTTCCCTTAAACCGCTTAAAAATGCTCCATGTACTGTTGCTGGATAATTTCGAATGGTATGTTCACCAGCGAAAAAGACTCGAGCCGGTCCTGTTGTTACGGAAACACCCTGTGCATTTGGCGGTATTACAGGTGATGCCAGCAAATCGTAATCACTGCCAGAACTGCCAACAGCCACGAAACTGTACGACCCTCGGGACCATGGATCCGCTCTCCATCGTGTTACCACCGTTTCTTTTGGTTGTGGAACGCCAGATTGTCCGAAAATGCCACGCAAAACAGCTATACACCTATATAGGTATGTACATTAAAAATGAGAGAAAAATGTATTATGGGTGCAATAAATTTCATCAAATTTGTACCTTCCAACAATAACATCGTCAGTAACATTTTCCATAATGGCAGCAGCTTCACCAGCCACTAATGCTAAAAGAACCGGTGCCTTATAAAGATTCCAAAACAAAAATAATTCTCCCCGGCTGGCTGTTGTGCTGCCAACATGACCAAATAAATTCGCTTGTGGATTCCAAAAGATACGTTCAAAACATAATACAACTTTATTGAGATTACCGAAACCTAAACGTTGAATTGCTGATGTTTTCCAATCGGGAAGTGGCGGTAAAAATTGTACAGTATTCAGCTGACTGCTAGATGGTGCTGCACTTAATTTCAATACACCCAATGGTAGAGTGCATAAAATCACATCAGCTGGAACAATACCAAGAAATCAAAACATACACATCTATTGTTTTAATATTGAGTAAATGGAATTCCATTAAGGAAAATGAACAATTTATATTAAATTCACGTAAAACTTTTATAATACAATCGAAGAAATTCTCCAAAGCCATAACAATAAATGAAGGAATTTTACATGGGACTGTACAAATATAACATTAATTAAACAACAATATAAGTAATAGAATAAAATACACGAAATACCACAAAATGAACCATTGCAAACATTTCAAGTATCCCATTTGGAAAAGTCGTTTCTTAAAGAGCTAAATGGTAAACAGTTGCTGTGTAACTAGTTAGTCGAAGGACCGGTCAACAAATACACACGCTCTAAAGACAATGCAGTCCTGTGGGTGCTATTAATACAACCAACCTGACCATAAATCCTTGTACATCCAGTCAAACACAGTGTTCTGCATCTGACGCGACCAATTAAAGTCACTAAACACCAGGATTACAATTCCAATCATTAAATAGGTGGCCATTAGTTTTAAGATCAAATCCTGCCGCTTACCATCCGCTCAATAAACTAAAAAACTACCAACTGCTGCTGTTATTTGTCTGCGTTACACCAAGGACACTTTCTTGTTTCAACTTTTTAACATTTTATTATGCGATTTTTTTTTTAATGGGAAATCTTCTAAATTTCGAAAATTGATCCCATTTAATTAAAATTTATATATTTATAAAATTCCATATAAGAGGTTTTATAATTAGTGCAAAACATATTACAGAATATGAATATATTATCATGTGATCAGGAATTACTTTATTTTTTTTAATAAATTTATAATGTTTTACTAAGTGGGTTTTACCTGATTACCATATTCGTGTATGTTAGAAAATTTTTTTGTTCTTATTAACGTCTATAATTAAACATCGTTGCCGACTGATGACAGATTGTCTTAGTGAAAATAAGACTAAAGATTGATCTCTGATTGGAATCGAATGAAAGACGAAGAACTGAGTCTACTGAGAGTCTTGTAATTAGAGTAGGTGTTGTACCACCTACTGTGATGGTTTTGTTAACCAGCTTTTATAATAGATTATTAAAATTACTTTATTAGAAATTAGTATTAATTTTTTTATCGGGAAAACTTTTATTCCATCATATTCGTACCTGGTAGGCATTATTTTTATACAAACAAAAAAAATCTACATAAAAAACGCAAATGATACGATAGCATCTGTCTACAAAAGACATATATCATAAAACCGGGAAAAAAATCTAAGCTAGAAGCTAGTAGTTTGTAATGTATCCCATGCTAATCATAAATAATACTAAATAATAATCTTATAAATTTCAAATTCTGTTTAAATGAAATAATGATAGCCTTAAAGATGGCCTTAGAAAAGTTTCTTTTTACAGAAGAAACAAAGAAAATTAGAATTTCAAAGAAATATATTATCCAAAGTTTAATGCCTCCTCCTTTTACCGCTTATAAAATTATTTTGATTCAATCGAAGACTTCTTAAACATGCAAAATTTACACACTGTTGACTGCCTTCCAGCTAAAAACAATATCTTTTTTTACGCTTTTTATACACACAAAAGCATCAAATAAGAATGTTTACGGATAAATATAAAGAAATGTTATTCGTTCCACATGGGACGACTTTCTAATTGGTGCCAACACGTCAGATATCATATCTGCATATGATAACAAACACCCAATGGTACAGCAATGGTAGGTACCTCCTACAAATTATACCAACAAGGCTATAAACAGAAACAAGCTTTTTCTACTAGAAAACAACTTCCATAAAACCAACAACTTTCAAAATACATATACCTACTTATTATTACGAGTATTAAAATAATATGTGTAAATTAAATCACCGGCCCCTTATTTTTTGTTTATTTACAACTTCCTGTACGGGAGGAGCTACCATATAGTTTACAAACTAAATATTACTAAATTACAGATTGATGTAATAAAAAATTCAAAATATTCGTACATGACTACTGAACATACGAGTATATTTAGAAAACAAAAAAAGATGAACGATGGAATAATTCAAATTTTTATGCAGGTGCTTTTGAAAGACGAAAAATAATGTCCCATACAAAACAATAAATCATTAATATGTTGAAGGGAACATGTAATTATTATTATACGAGCCATATTTGATTAATGTTTGTTTTTTATATATACTTATAACTATATATACGAATACATACCATGATAAGTGTTTGTTGAAGATGGGCTTTTCGGATTGTAAACGGTAACTTCAACACCACGATTATTATATTCGACTTTTCTGACTGCAGCATTTAATTTTATGTCCAAACCATCAGCTAGAGCCACTGGAACACAGGAATAACCATTGCGAACTGAAACAAAAAAAAAAAAAAGTTCAGTAAATTAAGAATACTCATACCATTAAATATAGGAATAGGATAAAAATATGTATAAACACCGTTTCTATATTAACACTATTTAAACTATAGTGGTTGTTGTAGAAACCAAAATAAACTATGTATGTTTCTATAGTAACCCATGTGCTACCATGGAAACTGTAGTGGTTGCTATAGAAACAAACATAAACTCTTTCTATTTTTTAAAAAGTTTTATTATAATTATAACATCATATTAATTGATTAATTACAAGATTAAATGAAAATGAAGGCATTTTCTAATAGGCTAAAACTATAGTACATCATTGTGTACACCAGAAGTGACCCTGTTGAATCCTTTGCAATATTTATAAGTTGTGGTTATACAGATAATAATAAGTATCCTCTCTGCATGGACTCCCTTGTTTATCCTACCATGTGCAGCAAGTCACGAAAAACTGAAATTCCATAAACTATTCGGTCCCAGATTATACACCATGTCTTGGATTATCCAGTAACTTGGTCTTTAGTATTGTATGTATTATTCTGTTGTAGTATAATATCTAGTTTAATACAAAAATTTGTTCGTGTTTCAATATTTTCTTTTTAGAAAAGATCTCTTTACAATGATAATTTAATTCCATTAACATATACGTATATTCTTGATAGGGAAAAAAATATTTTTTTCCAACATTTAATTGGTCGTTTCTCACAAAATGGATGTTATTGATTTTATAACAAAACAAAAAAAAATCAAACGGATATTTATCAAATAATTACGAATTTACATTATAATTAATACGTTCCCATGTGATTTTACGAAAATCCATAACACAATCGTATACCAGGGCTAAAATTCCTATAGACTGGCTATATATAGTTGATAATAATAACTAAACAGAAAAACTGATCACGTTTATCCCCATTTTTTTATACCTATATACATAAGCCCATACAAGATTACACAGAAACAACGATACACGAAAAGTAGAAGGCTTGCCGGTCGATGAAATGTTAATAGTTCATGGCATCGTTCCATTATTTTAATTGGAGCTCCGGTAATTACAATGTCTGCTTCAGTAATTACAGCTTAAACAAACACACAGCAACAAGAACGTCATGAGAAAACCGACCAACCATAAGTTTGTTACCTAGTTAATATTACGGGCATTATTTAATAACTCTGTTTTGTAAGGCTGTATTGCAAAATTGTGTAAATATAGATTTGTACTTGTATGTAATAACAGTTTTAATTATATGGTTTTAATTTCAATAAGTAGAAATGTACAAATTCAAAAATATATTCTGAAAGGTTCTCATTATGCTAAGTGGATTTATAACGTTGAAAGGACTTATAGTATTCTAGTTATAAGTAAGCTATTTATCAATGCAAATATTTTGCAGGTGCTTTTTAGGTAATTTCAGTTCCCCAAAAGAATAATAATACAACTAGTAGTTTCAGAGAATACATAATTTTTTAAAAATTTTTAACTTTTCATTACGAATTTATGATTGCCGCTATTATGATTTTTTTGAAAGGATCACAAAATGATGGTTGAAATTGAAATAACGATGAATATTAATGCCTCTCAATTTGTTATCTTGATTAAATTCAAAAAAATGCATTGAGGACGTTATTAACTTGAATTTTAAAAAACATACGTAGTTCAAAATACGTATTTTTATATCAAAAAAATCGTTATTCAAATAAACGAATAGAAAAGTATGTTCGAAGTTAACGGCTTAGATTCTCCGAAAATTGAAAATGCTCATAAATTTCGTTTGAAGAATGTTGTTCCCATACTTAAAATACTTTTTGGATAATATAGCAGCAACAATATACATATAAAATATCTGATAAATATTAAGTTTCATACATAATTGTGAATTGGATGAATTGTCGGTATTTATTCAATAGTGTAATGACCGTTTATTATTACAACCATAATATTTTATTCAGATTTTATCAAATGTGTTTGAAGGCTATTATTATGTTGGTTTTATATTTATGTTTAGCAATTCAGTTAAATACACATTACATACAATACACTTTTTTCTATACTTATTTATTGTATATATAATAAGATCACATATTTGTTGTCTAAACTGCATTATTCTATATGTATATATTTCTTGTAAAATGTACATCTTCCAGCAAGATAGAGACGTAAGTTATTGATTACTGTAATTATTGCCAATAAAAAAATTTATACTGGAAGTTACTACAACATATACATATAGTTAATTAAACATAAAAGTGGTTTTTTTTTTCAAAAAATATTAAAAAAAGTATATTGAAGTGGATATAAGTTAAAAAGTAGAGTGAGTACCCTTTTATTTAGTTAATGCAATATTTAATTAAAAGTGATATTGTATGATGAGTGTTCCTTAAACAAAAATTCAAGGTGTTCACACATACTTATACACACCAACATTGAGGAACTAAAGTTGAAAAAGAGTCTTAAGACAAGTTATAGTAACCGCCCATTCGCATTGTCTTAAACAGCTTGGGTGTTCCTGATTGGACCATGGAGCTTAAGACATGGCATGTGTACTTAGCCACTTGATGTACGGTCTTGATAATGAGTGCTCGACATGGCCGGTCCTAATTTCATATGCTAAAGTAACGGACCCCGCATACCGCCTGTTTTCTTGTTTCTCTTGTATATACCTTGTTAAGAAAAAGACTGTGTGTCTGTGTGTACACTCCATGTGTGTGTGTGTGTGCCAACCAACTTGGGTGCTAAATGATGAAGGAGAAGAGGTCACGTGCACACTGGTATATTTCAACTATCTGAATAGATAGCCTGCTTTATCGTTAGAATGTTGCAAAGACAGCTGATACTTATATAAAATAATATTCGTTAATAATCTATTTTTCTCCACACTAAATGATAAATCAATATAATTAGCTAAAAAACAATTTCAAGATTGCCATCATGGAAAAAAAACATAATTAGCTATATATTATAGGTATACCTATATATGTAGTTTGGCTTTCAGGAAGTTTCAAATTTTGACAAGGCTTGATGTTACCAATTGAAATTCTAAAATGGATACACTTTTAGTCCAGGTGTTGTCCGGATGTATAATTTTTAACATTCAATATACCAACCGTAAAAAACAACAACAACAACATAAAAGCACGCACATATTCACAAACAATAGTGTGATTATTATAATAGTGATATAGTTAATAGAATATTATACAGGTACACCCTAATGAAAATAAACACAAAAAAACGTATGCGTGAGTGGTTCAACAATAATAATAGCTAACGAATGGGGTAAATTTGAAATGCTTACAAATTTATAAAAGTTCACCACCCACTAACAATACAACTATTATAATTCTCTAACCAATTTAACAAAATTACTGTATTTTATATAAAGAATAGGAAGTGAATGTTTCATCAAGTTGTCAGTTGTAGAATTTTTATTGAAATTTAATTGATCTCTTCTGTTTTACACACCTACGAGCCAAATGATTATTTTTTTGTTCTGACGATATAATGAACTTTAATTCGTAAAACTAATCGTTACAATCTTGTACAACATTTTAAACAACATAAAAATTAAATCATTTCTGTTTACAATCACGTGCATAACATTGGCACAGTAGGAGGCAGAACGGATTCGCAATGTGCTTCTTTCAGAATTCGTGTTAAGAAGCATCAAAAATGGTAAACGACTCTTAATGTTCTGGTTGGTACTTTTACAGTTTCAATTTTACGCACGTCGAATCCAAACTGCTTTGTAGTCAGTATAAAACCAGAATTATACGAAGATGGGATGGTACGAAAGCATTTGTAAGACTTTTTATACAATTATTCATTATTTTTTTTAAATTAAATTAACTTATCCTGATCATTGATTTAAATTTCATTTATATTTTGAGTCCTATATATGTATATAAATGGTGCTACACTTATTAGTTTGAAGTGTATAATAATAAAACAAGTATCGATATATAAAATAAAAAGTTGAACACCCTCTAAATTTTATATGTATGTCCTGCTGGTTTATATTCGGAACGGCCATCAATCATATTTTAAAATGATGTTCATTTTGTTACGTCAGGTCAGACATTTTTAAGTGCATCGACCTTTAAAACACACATATATGCATAAAAAATAATTTTTCTTATTGCAAATATAAGTATGTACACTTGAATTCATTCATAATATAAATATACGACATCCATTTCAACTGAAATTAATCAGTAAAGTATTATTTATTCAATGTTTTTATTGCAGAACGTCCACCATACGCTCCCGATTTAAATATTATGGAAATTGGAAAAAATAGATTGGCACAAATAGGGATAACTGTCACCATTATGGATTAATTAAAAAAGTAGTTTCATAAATTATCAAATTGATCGATCGGTTTTTTTATTTTAACTATAGTAATGATACGAGAACACTTCATTATCAAATAAATGAAGCGTGCAACACAAACCTAAAGTTTTCATGTGATTAATTAATGTCTCAGGCAAAGAGAAGTGCGACTGACACTGAATACGTGCTGAGATCAAACTGTAGAATAATAATCCCCAATAATATATTACATATATAAATATAACACAGGAAAAAAGAGAGGAAAAACTTGAATGTAGGTAAAAATCTATTAATTGGGATTGTCTGTCCGTTTCAATTTAGATTAATTGCTGATAGGTTAGTGATGCGGTTGTTGAAGGAAAAAAAATGTTCTCTTCTCTAATAATATCTATCTATAATATACGTGTATGTATTTAGAGAGTCGATTTCGTGAAACAAAGACACGATAATAGTGTCCCAGTCTTGAATATGCTCTTAAAGTTTCAATATATAAATTTATATCTGATCAAATTTGTATTAATAATGAGAAGAGATTTAAAAAACAGACTTTTAATAGGTTTTTATCGATAGAAAAATCATTCCGTTTGTATTTTGTTTGTCAATGAATATAAAAATTTAATTAAATAACAGACAAATTTAAACGTTTCCTCTATTTGCCAAGAATGAAAACACAAGATTTATATGAAATAAAAAATGATATTAGTAGAGCATCTGGCTGCTAAATTGCTTAGTGATGGCTTTGATAACTGGTAGCCCTTTAGATCATATCGACTGTACTGTCAAAAGATCATGGAACATCGTTTTTTCATGTTATAAATTCCACCCTGTAAAAGGTTCAGCCGCAACGACCCTCATAATACCTTATAGATCTTCAGATAATTCTTGTATCATATATGCATATATTCAAATAGGTAAGATACTCTAGATTTCATACATGGATAACAACTCTATACGAGTATAATCCTTGATCACATTTATAACATTCTAAAGTATACAAGACTAAAAAGTATTACATTGTTTTTCTTAGACCACAAAGTAATTATTTTATAATTTTATTTCTATTTATATTGAACGTTAAAGTATTGCTTGTTTCCGTCCAATTCTGTTACAAAAAAAAGAACGGAGTACTAAAACCGGAAAAAATCCAGAACGTGTAGAATCTAATTCCCATTTTCAAAAAAATTCTTATGAATAGAACGGATGAAAAGTTAATGAAAGGAATGACAAAGCGCATTGTTTTATTGTCACGGTCACGACTTATATTTCCTTTTGATTGCTAAACGGAATTACAACTAATAGAAAAAAATACACTTTGAAGAAATGAAATACCAATCTATAGTGATGGTTTTACAAATATAGAGTCTCTCCCAGTACGAATCCATTTATATATTAAACAACACCTATATCATAAACAAATCACAATTCTTAATCTTTATTATTAAAACGTTCGTGAAGAATAATGAAAATTAAGGCAGTAAATAAACAGTTTTCTGTTTAACCAATGCAACATTGTATGTAATAATTGTTTTCAATCTTCATATTTATATGCCTACACAATTCGTATACCGTATGATTAGAGTATAATTAAAATTTTAAAAACGGCCTGATTGAATGATAACATTTTATGAAATTAATGAAAACCGATTGGCTACCATTAAGGCCAGCATAAATTAAATGCATAATATAAAATAATAAATAAAAAAACCGGCCTCTAATAACAATAACTGTCAACAAGGTTTCTTTTTTCGTTTATTCTTTTTCATTTTAGTTATATTGCAACAAGTGTATTATCAAAATGGGGGAATTATTTAAATGAGATTGTGATCAATTTTTTTCATAATAAAACATCTATAATTCTCACCTGCATACAGAAATGAGAAACTAGTTTATAGTTACAATATTATTATTGTACATAAAGATTTTATGTAAATGTTTAACTTAGTAGTTTAATGTTTAATTAGAGAGAAAACATATGGTGACAAGTTAGTACTTGATAAAAATCGCACCCAACACAATTGTAGAATTATAGAAATTGTAAAAAATCCATTTTAATTGAAATAATTTATAGGCAATAAATTGAAGATTTGCACACGAATATAAAATAATAATGCAATCTGATATTATTTATTACAATTATATTAAAGGCAAATAATAATACATCTCTTTATCACACAGTTATGTTAGATATAAATTTCTAAATGTACATTACAACAGCGAAATTAAACATTTTAATTACTTTAGATTAAAGTTTACATATATCATGTTGTCTACACAGATAGATAAGCGAGTTTATGAACGAAATAGAAAACTATTGTTATTACATACATATATGTGTACTAACAAACAAAAAGAAAATCTTAACATGTGTGGTATTTTATGGGCAAGATTCCAGTGTTTACAGCTTCTTGTACACCATTTGTCATACCGTTGTTATGTGGCGACAAAACGTAATAAAACAAAAATATATTATATTACGTTTTTATACCTACATATTACGTGTGTATGATATTATTTATGAACTTTATGAAGAACTGGAAGAACATTCAATTAATTTAAAAACAAAGAATTGTTTTTTATTCAAGATGGACCAACTTGTCCCTATGTACCCTACAAAATGAATCCTCTATCTATCAAAGTTTTTTTCTTCTCATTTTTAATAGCATCCCAGAGAATAATAAATAGTTAAATAAAGATATAAAACTGTAAATTATACTTAAAAGTTTATAGTTTACAATTCTATAATAAAAATTTACGTGTTTCGTGAAATGTTTGATTTATATTTGAAATAAGACTTTATAAAAGAATTTTTATTATCTTTACATATGATCTAAATGAAACATTTACAATTGTAATAAATTAAACAATACCATATGAAATTTTCACTTTAATATTATTACAACAGAAGCGTGCAAATCGTACAAATGTCAGGAAAATTGAGTTAAATTCTACCAAAGAAATTCTCCACCTTACAATCCTTAGATGTATATGTATAATAGTACTAATAGTTGGTTGATTTTACTACACTTTCATGACATACAAAACTAATCCTTTCAACATTTCTACTTTATACTTTGGCGGCTAAGAACGCAAGTTATACACAACTCAATTTAGACGAATTTACATATACAGAATCTTAAGTGAATACAATTCTCATGTGGATGGTCTAAAGCTTTAAACGTAATATATGTTCGTATGTATGTCTCTTTGAAAATGTCAACTTAATGTAGTTGTAATTATATAAAGTTAAGTGAATGTGTGCTAAATATATATGTGTATATAAAGGTTTTAGTTTTAACATCCAAAATAATACATCTGCGTAGATTCTTCCTGTACATTTGCCACTTTATGGACTATACCAATTACATAATAGTACTATAGATTATTACAAGACAAGTGTGTAGATTTTTTTTAATCATATAAACGATTATTGTACAAACTGTAATAACTTACAGAGATAATAATTATTTATTAAAATAAATACTAAAAGTATGACACAATTTACTACCAATAAATTGATTGAGTATGTAGGCTGTATTATAATTAAATGTAAACGACTTAACTTACTTAAATATCGCATAATTAAACAATTTGTTTGATTACATAAATAGCGATTATTATTAACATGTAAACAAGCGTAAATATTGTTAATGTTGTTTGGAATGTAATGTAGATATAAATATTATTTATTACTAAAATGCGCCTACATTATAGATAAAATCAATAATTTAATTCAATTTCAATAAATGATCAGATATAATTACATGTAATTTCGCGTATATAAACCAATATGAATGATTCATATTGAATATAAGATTAGTTTAACAATTTTTTTGAAACAAAATTCTCAATTGTTATTCTTATAGTTAAAATATAAACACGTATGTCCATCAATGAAACGAATAATGGTGGACAAATAAATAATAATGGTACACAAGTGTTGGCGATTAAGAAAATTGATAAAACACGTCGTTTACTGGCCGACAGTGATTGATTCAGAACTTGTTGCTGTAAGAAGTGGATTTAATTAACACCTTTAAGTCTGATGCTATCATTTTCTAAACGGTAAAAAATGTTTCGGATATTTCGGTTGTTGCGTTTGATATTTTTTTTCTCTTCTTATTATCATACACATATATATATATTCCTACAAGAGTCTCCTCTTTTAAATACTTACAGTAGAATATTTATTAATCAAACAGCAGAAACGGGTTTAATTTCTCTCATACACACACATTTATACCTTTCCGTTTATAAAAAATGAATAAAAAGGAAAACATTGATTATTTATAGAATTAAAACGTATCAAATATATCGTAATGTTGATTTTAAGTTTCTTATCATGTATCCAAAATGCCAGAGGGATCCAAAAATATACGAAAAATATATACAAACATAAATCATTTTTTACGTTTTTTGACTACTAAACATTACAGTATGTAATGTAAAAATATTCATAGTCTAGTAAAGATTTGTGGCATCTTTACAAACAGCTAGTAAAGGAATTGTTTAAAGTAAAAAGACGATAAGAGCTCTTTCTAATTAACCATTGACACAATCACAGAAATGGCCGACATGTTTATACCGACTAGTGCATAAATTCACAATGATGCTATCAAGAAACCAATTGAACTGCCCCCGAGGACAGTCGTGTTAAGAAAGAAGAGGATACAATGTCACGTACCCTGTATATATTTGCACAAAGATCATAATTGAATTGTACTTATATTTAATATTATACTACATAAATATGTTTTAAAGCAATAAATACTCTGTAATATTATATAGGGAATAAAATTCAAAACATTAATAATTCAACAAGCTGAAATGTAAACGCAATTAAAATTTATACGAATAAAGGGTTCTATTCTTTACATTAGTACGAAACAAATATTGTTTATTAATGAAATTGTGCTGAAATACAAATTACAATGCTAAAATTGTTTATTTATATGGAGTAGGTACATATTTAATTTTGCATTCAAAATACGAATTCCATTTTTGGTTTTGAAAAATATCAATGCAAATAATAATTAAATTTAAATTATTTATATGCAAATAATTATCGAAATTGAAACTCATACAAAATCTAGTTTTTATTTAATATTAAACAGTTTCCAACAAATTTTTAACGTTGTATGTTACAATATTTTCCACAAAATTCACTATTTCGAATTATTACTGCAAAATAAAGCAATTAATAATAGTTGCAAAGCAATTTTGCACCTCATAAACGCTGTTCCATCTTTTACGATAAGTTTCAAGTTTCAATAATAAATTTGTATCAAAATGAAGAAATATACGTGAGTACATTTCTAGGTTCATGTACTAACTTAATAAACAATATAATTTTGTAATTATTCTACCAAGAAAAAGAAAAATACACCTAACTATATACAGTTAAAAAGTTCCTAGTAACTTAAAACCGTTTCATTGTAAAAACGATAAACATTATTAATCAAAATTTATGTTTTTCACAACAAACAAGTGTGTTCTAAATATCACCCAGTAAAGGAAACGGAAGCACTACTGCTGTGTAATAATATAAGAATTCCTGCATCAATATATATATATATATATATAGTAAACGATCACGAATAGCTAATAATAAAATGGAAAATGTGAATAAACACAAGTTACGCAAACAATTTTAATGTTCTGTACAGAAAACGATTCCAATTATTTTACAAGTCAAGTTAATATCATAGTAATGTTGACGTATGTATAACAATTCATCTGGTATAGGACTTCTGTTCACATAGACTTAAGTAAATAGTTCATCAATCACTTGTGAAACACACAACTAACTCCAATTATCTATAAATAAGCTTCTACATAACAAACACAAGAGAGTGTGAAAGTATGCAGTTCTAAGACACATATTATGCCATTCTCAACAAACAACTTTATTTATAATATAATACCTCATATATGTAGGACAAAAGTTGGGTCGTTTTCTTTCATTTCCATGCATTTGAAACAAAAATAGTTGGAAACAATGGAAATAAAAGTATACTAAAAACAATAAAAAAAAAACACACACAAAAGGACTAGTTTGTTCTCACTATTTCGCGTCATTTAAAAACAATCAATGATAAAATCGGAGAGTGTAATTGTTTCATTGGCATGAATAGAACATGGCTGCGTTCTTTATTGTTCACCATTGAACACATAAACTAGCCCACTCTATTTCCATTTAGTAGCATTTGCCGATTTACACACTTGATACAATTGCTTACCATCTTCACAGATCATCTGTACAGATAATAGAACAAGTGAAATTATTCAAGATGGCGTTTTAGATTATATATATACCATATATACAAGTATACATATTATATAGCAAAAGCTATATGCTAATGTAAATTATGTCGTCCTGTCTGTCACTTATTTAACTTAGATGAACTTATAATAATAAGGGTAGAGTTAGAACGTGTATGCTTATAATGCTAATGGGACGACTACATGGAAACTGAATTATAGTTTTTTTTACTGTTTCATGGTGAAATTTGCCTTTTTTTGCACACATTTCTCAAGTAGCATCATACAATTAGGTTGGTCGTAAGGAAAATTATAGTTACACATGCAAAACTCGTTTAATATTATAAAAGTTTTGATTTTTTTTTAAATTTTATTAAAAGCTCCTACAGAAATTTTGTAATAATAAATTATAATTTGTTTCCAGCAAACTCAAATAGAAATAAAACTGCATACAGGATGATTTTTCATCAATTATAATGTAATGCTAATAATAATAATAATTTTAATTTATTATGTTGCGATATTTTCATAATTTACGACATCATGCCTATAATATTGGTGATTTACACCACACGCATACACTAAACATCAGGAGGTGCTGATTTTATGACTTTTGTATGCCACATTTTATTAGGATCAACTCATCTTATCGACTCAAAATAAAAAAAAATACATGAAACAAGTACGACTAATAAAAAAATAATAAAAGATATAACTTTAAATCTCCACTATATGAGTATTATAACAGAACATTATTCTTATTTGAGGCATAAATTATGCAACAACAAAGCCAGAATATGCTTAAAGCAGTTTATTTTATTTTACGATTTTTAAAATACTCGAAAAACTTTTTAAATCTGTAATTTTATTTATTGGTTCAATTTGAAGGGATTTTTTCCATATTCTTTTTTTTGGTTGCATGACATCTCTTAAACAAACATACATACGTATACATATATTTAAGTTTGTTAAAAGCATGTCATTTTAAAATTATCACAACACTTGAAATATTTTCAACAAATTACTATTATTTACGTCAAATCATTTGTACAAATGAAATATTTAAAAATATTTTGTTGAAAATTTACTAATTACATTATGTTTATCTAATCACCATGTACAATTATAAAGCTGCTACCTGGTATACTTGTTATTCAATTTAGTGGTTCTCTAATTGGGTGTAAATTACTGCCTTTTCTGTTCTGCAGCCTCCGGTTATATCCTATATGGACCCCCATTACTTGATCGTAATGGTAATAAGATTAGCCTTGTAAACGAAAGCCTAATGCTCACATCATGCTCTTATTATTTCATAAATGCATCCGCTGAAGAAAAAAAAATCGAACGTGATGCGCGCTTCTTCAGCTTTTAACATTGTATCTTAAACATTCGTGCTTTTTTTTAATCAAAACCGCAAAATATCTATTTGCATATTAAATTTATGTAATACAAACACAGTGATATTTTCAGTAAACAAACCACGTGATTTATTCTCTTTAGCACTGACGTAATAGGTAAACATATATCTCTTCATGGGGCTAATATAAACGGTGAGCATCTTGTGTCCGACAAGTGTAAATTGCACTTGGTTCACACTAAGTCATTCCAGCAATATAACCAGGAGTGTTTCTGTGTACAATATAAATTTATGCCCATGTGGTAAAATCTGATGTGTGTGTGTGTTTGTAGAAAAGTCTCAAAGTTATAACATTTATACTTGTATGCTAAATCGTCTAGTCTACGGTGAAATATGATGAGAGAAAATAAGAATATTCCATACTACAAACATATTCCTGCCTTCTTCCCTATATATATAAAACGTACATTTTATTTATGTAGTAGTCATAATTTTTTTCATATACCAGCAATTTCCTTTGTGTATATTTACACGAAAATTGCTTCTGGAAAGCGTACGCCATTATTATTTTAATAATACACTATTATTTTTATAAATTTTATAGGAATGTTGTGTTTTTATAAATTGACACTTGCAAAAATAATACATCAGTATTATTGTAGAAAAAAGTGTCACCAGGGCAGTTGGTTTATATGTACAGGGTGTGGTTGAATTCGTATAACTTTTGCTAATAATGTCTTATTTATTCTTCGGTCTAATCCGTTTTAAATGAGACTTTCCAGCAACGAACTTCAAAGACCGAAAAACTTTTTACCTCTTTTTTACTCCACCATTATTAATAATTTTTTTGTCTGTAAATGATAAAGCTGGAAGAATGAAGATATATGCAATCAACAAGTTAAAAATGATTCATTCTTCCATCATTATTCTGAACCATATATGTATACTGGTATAAAACAAAAAAATGACCATAAAACAAACCGATTATTTGGTTATATATGAATTAATTTATGACAACGAATATTTTACAACCCTGTTTTATCTTAAACACCGTTATGAATACGACTAATACATAAATGCTATATAATTTATAGTTTTTTATCGGACCCCTAACTCGCGCATTGCCGACCAACGACCCCCTTTTCTTTTTCTTTGTTTGATTCTTCAGTTATAATTCTTAAAAACTGTAATGTTTTTATATTATATATACTTGTATAAATAATTTATACGTTTAAAGATGCAGTAGCAAGTCAATGATGCACTTTTGCTTTATAGCCACTTTTATTATGCGATTTCTTTATCGAGTTTTTCTTTAACACATCCGCAACCAAAACTCTATACAAAATAAATTTTAGACCAGAAAGATTCAACATTCAAACACAATTATGATTCTTTTACCATATTATGTTGGTGATGAAAAAAGTATACGAATAAATCAATGAAGGAAAACGAAAAAAAAAACATATCCAGTATATATTTGTGTGTTTTATATTTTAGTATAAGTACATGGTCAATCCTTTATTCGTGTCACATTAGCTGTACAAGAAACCAACACAAGAATCACGAACATAATCGGATCCTTTAGTTCACTTTTTATATTTAGACCCGATTGTGTTTAACGTAAATTTACTGCACAAAATGGAAAACAATTCTTTTGCTTCTTCCAATACATTTAATTGTTTTTAACAGGTTTTTACAATCAATTGATTTGATTGAACGAAAATTGTTTTAAAAAATCGATAATTTTTCTATTTATTGCACCTTATTTATCCACACGCCATTATACACACAGAATTGTGTATAATTTTTCTTATTTTACAAAAATAAATGTGTGGGATATGTTATATTGCGTTTCGCTATATATACTATATAGCAATGAAGTCGTATTGCCCAACAAGAGAGTGTCGATAGCAAACCCAGCGGTGGTCGTGAATATTCAACATAACACATTTTTTTCTTCTGTGTATCCAACGACTTATATAAATTATCTTGCACGCAACATTGATATGCAACGATAAAATGCATATATCACAGCAAAATATTATTATATGCAACAATCTTTAGCACTATAATAAAAACTTCTCTTCATCATGAAGTAGAAAACAAACACAACATATCTTGGGAGAGTCGATTTAGAATCATATAATACTACTAGATAAGAGGAATTGTATAGGAAAAACATGCAAATTGTTTTATGATAGACAAGATACAATTAAAATGATATAAACTTGACTTTAATTCCATTTAATTTACGATCAATTTAATTGCACATTGTGCAATTGTAATTAAGTGTGTAATCGTGAAATTTTATGATTCGTTTTTTCAAAAATTTATTAGTTATAAAACTGATTTGTTTTCCCACAAATGAAAATTAATTTTCATTTTTTAACAATAGGATAAAATGTCTTTTAATGTGTTTATATAATGTTGAACATTTTCTACATTGAAAATAAATTAATGAACATTAGCGGAATCATGCACTATTTTGTATTGTTGAATGTTAAATGGAAACATTCTCGTCGAAATGGACAAGTGGGGGCGGCGGTTAAACACCCACGACATTCCGTGGGATGCGTGTACCCATCAATAGTGCACACCAGGAGATGGAACTTTGCGACACCTTTACCAACACAACATTCATCATCGTGTGCTAAAACTTCTTCACGAACCCATCCTCAGCGATGGACTCTTTTACAATAACTTGCATATTACAGTACAACTGACATCTGTTTCTTACATACTGTACTAAAATTGTATGTTTGCAATAATTTCGTTAATTGAAATAAAATCTTTAATTAGGTTTTTACAGCCACAACTTTGTATGCTTTTTTCAATTAAATTCTTGTCGCAGTCAACATTTATGGATATTAAGACTCATTATTATATATAAAATAAAATATGTATCATCATTAAATTATATATATGTTGGCAAGTTTTTAAAAGGAATATAGAAAAGTGGTTGCCGGCTTTCATCAAAGAAAACTACTACCAAACATATTGTAAAAACGAAAAATCGCCCAACAAAAGGGCGACACTATCGATGTTTATCACATGGACAAAATTAAAAAGTGTGTATCTATATGCAAAAATCAATTTACGATAATCGTGTCTTTGGACTTGGGTATTTTTTGTCCATGAATTTGATTATTATCTGTTTATGGTTAAGGAAAGGTTTATTAAAATTTAAAATTCCGCAATTCTTTTAAGTCACTTGTAAAAGACAAAATGTAATTAGTGATAAATTAAATATAGACTTTTTTACACTTTTAACAATATAATATTTAATTATTATTGTATTTTATGCATATAACTAATTAACAACGTATATACAAAATAAGAAATATTCAACATTTGTAAAATGTTAATAAAAGAAAACAACCAAAATTTGCTTATTAACATGTTATTCTCTAAGGCAAAGAACGAAAAGTAAGTATATGAAGGCTACGTAAAACTGGCATATTGGACAAATGTTATTTTAATTGCAAAATACCAAATGGGTGATGGTGATGCAAATATATACCTACCTACACCAACACATCTTTCAAAGAGGTGCGATGCAGTTCCAAAAGTCAATTAACAAGAGGCCTGTGGTGGCGGCCTTGACGGTCTCGAGTTATTAGATTGTCAGCAGGGTGTCTTATTGTACTCAGCATCGTACCATACCATCAACTAAACAAACTCCAAGATTATGCGTCGTTACCGTCACCCATAACGAGATTTTTTTATATATATACACCTTGTGTTAATAATACGTACATGAATTTTTCTTATTTTTCATTTTCAAATAAATAATGAAACTAAAAATTGTCCAAATGGTATAAATTTTATAAACGACTTGTTTTTTCGAAAAAATTACCCATCTTGATGCAAAATGAATCAAAAATAATGATACTTTTTTGTAATGGGTTTTATTGTTAGTTTATGGCGATTTTTTTTTCCTCCACTTGTGTATCTTTTATAGATATATTAAATTAAAATAATATCCTTGTGCAATGATAAGGAACACATAAAATAAAACGAAGAAACGTACATACACACACACACACACAAGAAGATACAAATCAAATAGTTGTCCAAGCATATAAAAACATACAAACCATATCGGGCATTTATAGTGGTTTTAAAGAATAACACAAAAGAAAAAAGATGAGAAGAAAAAACGTAACAAGCATTATAGAAAAAAGGTCTACATCAAACACAGAATTTATATTATAAATTTTCAAGAAACTTGTACGGACTTTTAATTAATAAATTCCTTTGTGTCAACTCTTACGACTTGACAACATTTTACATCTTTACTTTATTGGATTCGCATTGTTTTTATCATGTGATTTTATGACTGACAACAATATAGTCGTAATATAGTCGGCATTATAAAAAATCTTAATAAAATTAATTAATACAAAGCATTTTTATTTCCAACACTCAGTTTTTTTTTAAAGATCCAAACACGAAAATAAATCAGTAAAGATCAATAAGTACTTGAATTATTGTAATGAAGCAATTAATGCCTTTAAGAAGGTGTCTTGTATAAATTCTCATACCAATATATATATAGCCTGAAAAGAAGATCTAAGGATGCATAATCGTAACCTGAGGAGAGCTCTTTTCATCGGATTGCCGAGCTACTTTACAAGATGAAACTATACATATATATATGTATATATATATAGGAGTAACGCCTCAACCATGAATCAATATTTTTAAATTAACCAATTTATTGATAGTGATCTGATGGTTTGTACAGATGGTACAGCTATCATCGCATTGTTTATGTACCCTCTCTGACCATAATATGTAAAGAATATAACAAGAGATGTATCTTTGAACAAAAAAAACAAATCCAAAAAATAACTGATGTTTAATTGATCTTGTTTGTGAGGAAACTAAAATGAAACAAAATTGTACTATATTTTGATATCATGTAATTTGTTAACATTTCAACCAAATCCATAATGAATATATAGGTACATATATATATATATATGTATATGTATATTTTGTAAAGGCGTTACATCACTCTGTTGGATGCTGTGTTTTGTTGACGTCACATGGGCCAGGTTGCCACAGAGAGATAATATCTTGTAGGGCAACGAACGTTTTACGTTCATACCATGTTATACACCATTCTGCTTTCGATCTTACCTATTTTATTATTATACAAGACGATATATGTGCTGTTGTTACCTCTATCACACACAAACTGTGTGTGTACTAAAATGGACTGTAAATACTTTAGCAATTTGCATACATATTGTTACTTATCTTTTTTTGTAATCGGTAATGGTAATACTTAAATGTTATTATTGATATACAGATTGAATTTAGATTGACCAATTAACGATGTACAATGAACAATGTTATACCATCTTATTTATAGTTTTATTTCAAAAATAAAACAAAAAAATATTATAGAAAATATTGTAAATTATTAGATAAGAATGATAATGTAACAATTTATTATACAGAAATGAAAGAAATTAATTTTCGGTTTAATTTATTGCGTAACATGATGATGATTACTTTACCGTGTAATTTATGTATGTGGGTAGACTTGGTTAGAAAATTATTTACGCCATTTTCTTTTAAAATATAAGAAAAAAGGACTACAATATATGAAATATTTAACGGCTTTAGTATAAGTTTTCTTAGTTTCAAAGTACATATATATAGTATATAAAATTTATATTCTAATGATAAACAACTATCTTACATGCAATGAAAACAAATGTGTATAAGTTATAAATTATTTGCATATTAAGTTTAATGTATTTCTATTTCTAACTATATGTAGTTAATATGTAAATAACACACACGTTAACAATTTAATTAAAAAAACATTTCACTATATAAATTGATTTTTTAAATTTCAAAATGATGAATGTAGATATAATAATATAACAAGATAAATTTAAATTATACTCAAGAAATCTGTTATTATTTCTATAATTTAAAGATTAAATAAACCTAACAGATAAATCTACAATCTATCAATTTTATTCCTTATTATATTTAACAAGTAACCGGTACTTTGGTGGTCGATTAAAGGTATCTACGTACGTATGTATGTATGTATGTAGAAACTTGCAAATACTAGTACAATGTAAGTATAATAATACAAAAGTTATGCTGTGCTTTTTCTCTTATCGGCATGTATCAGAAGGCCAGCATTGACCTGTGGCCCATTCTCATGCTCAAAATCACCCCGTTATATTGTTGTATACACATTATACATACAGTGAAACAGTTAACGTTTCAAATATTTATAAATATGTTGTTCGTTATTGTATACTGTGTGTTCAATATCAAAGAATTCTATAAAGTCTGTCCTCCATATACTTGCCGCTCTGATTGTAAATGTCACAATTATATGAATAGAAAAAGGTAAAACGTATGGATTATGTATATTTGTTGAAAAATAAACTAATTTTATTTAAGGAATTTCCAAAGAATTTCTTAGAATTTAAGAGGCTACTTGTAAACTCTTAAATAAGCAATTATATCAGTCTTAAAGTAACTTGACGAATTAGACGATATTTATAGTGTATCAAAAAATTTGCTATTGGTTCGTAGAAAGTAATAAATCATTTTCAAGTTTATTGCTCTAGAGGTAAGTATATAACGGACACAGTATATGCATGCACGGAATTGGTAAAATCTGGATGTTAGTATTTTGTAATATGAATAAATATTATTTATGTACTACACGAACAGACAAATCCATATAGGGTGTTTACATACCTATGTTTTAAATCTACCATTTTGGTTTGAACAAAAAAATATGGCAAACATTTTATTAAACTGAACTATACAGTGTAACCTTTAAAAATATTAATATAGTTTGAAACATGTAGACAATTTTTCTTGTTTTGTTCAATGATATTTTGCAACTGTGCAACAATATATTTTATCTAATAATCGTGTTATAACTGCCAATAATTGTATGCGGTAAGATACCAAGGAAAATATGTGACTTGAACGGTTAAAGGATCTTTTCAAAGTCAAAAAAAAGAACAAATATCGTGAATTCTCATTTGTTGCAAAGTATTTTAATTTTCTATAAACTAACATAATAAACGAGTGTTTGTATTGCATTTATATGGAAAAAATGTCGCCCAACTAGCAACAATATGTTATTATTAGTACAATTTTAATCAAGAAACTAAATCAAAATAAAGACTTTGTGTTCAAGATCTTAGTTGTTTCTATATAACATATGTTATATTATCCAGGTGTGGCAGTCGTACTTTTGCATGCAAAACACCTACATATTTACTGCTCCTTCCAAATTAAAAAAAATTCCTCACTCTCTACTATTTCATTTATTATTTCCATGCAAAATAGAATAAGCTTTCAATTGTCCATAAACAACTGGCCATAACATTATACGAAGCATATGGCTATTTTTTATATAAATTCTATAAAAGTACATGTATTTTTATTCATTAACTACAAATAATTATCATAACGTATATGAAAAACCTTACAAGATGTAAGTAATTAGAAAAAAATGTTTTGTATGTCGGTGAACAGTCTTTATTAAAAAACGAAATTATTTACATAAAGCCATACCCACAATTCATCAATATTCATAAAATATTTTAACACTCATAAACGGCCAACGTATGTATGTAAATGTTAATAAATAATATACATACATACATATGTACAAAAATTATCGTCTAAATTAAATTTCGTAAAGTAAGTATGTTAATCGGCGTCAGTTCTAATATTTAAAATTTAAATAATTTACTTGGGGCTACATTGTTTTTGTAAATTCTAATAATACAATAATTGACAGTTTGGACAGATGAAAATTACAGTATTATTTATGTCTTTTCATTTCTGTACAAATGACGATTTATTTCGTTGTAGGCGGTTATTTTAATTTAGTAATTTGAGATTATTTTCGTACACTCATACATTTTTCTAAGAAGATTAATGAAACAACAAAATAACAAAATTTTGTAATAAAACATCGACAATTTATTATTTAAAAAAAGACTTTATATACACGAACCCTTCGGAAAACAGAGAATATCACTACAATTTCCTATAGTGCGGAAGGTGTGATGATAAAACCATATCATCACGCTTACTCAATTTATAAATTATAAGTAACTATGGTGATATTCATTATTTTCCCAAGAGGGTCATGTGGGGTCGTGTAAATGTAAATAAATAGTGTTTATCGTAAAAAAATGCCATTTTCCATCCCTTGTTATGAAAATAACCATTTTACTTTACAATAGGTGGTCATCAAAGTAATACAATTAATTGGGTCACAAATTATCACTGTACCAATTTATTAGTATAATAACCATTAATACAGAAGCTGATATATGTGTACGACATGAATCTGTGGTACCACAATGACGACAATAATTGCTAGCAAGGTGCCTGCTATATTAATCAGTGCTACCAAATGCAATGTTATTAATTTATAGCGCCGACTGTATACAATTTCGTTCGATTAATCTTCGTTAAATTCAAATTGTCTCTCACTCCAGTATACCATTTTTTTTCCTTCTGTTATATATTTATTTCAATCGTTCTTATATACACTTTATATATATGTATAGTATTTATAGATGCCATCTTCTTAACAACACATTGTTGGGAATGGGTGACGTGTTGTCTGCGATTTAAAACCGATAAAAATGACTAATGAATTTGAATGAACAACCTTCATTTTGAATTTTATTTTATTTTCTTGTGACTATTCGAAAATTAATTGGTGTTAAATGTTCAATATTATAAACCATACATTTGGAAACAATATATATAGCTAAGCATTCCATTGCATTATTAGCAATTATCGCATGTTTCAGCATATTGAACTTGTGTATACATTTTAGTTATAAATATTGGTATATCACAAAGCCACAACTTCCTTCTATATGGACTTATAGTGGTAATTATAAGCACCTGAACGTGGTAGTAAATCATTCCTGTTAGGGTTGATTATATCGTTTTCTCTCGTTGTTGTTATTTAACGTGAAGGTGAGAATTTTTTTTATTTTATTATAAAATACTATCGCATAACTGCGTGGAAACGGCTATAATTTATACTTAATTATAATTGTAATATACCTACAGATACATTTTCACGATATACAATTGAAATAATATTAGCTTTGTAATAGAAATGTACCTATTTTAAAAATCTCTTGTTATTTTGTACAACAATGTATAGAAGGGTTGATATTATAACTTATAGGCTTTCTTTAAATTACAATAATGCAATTTTATAAAGACCATACATATATGCATTCATGACAAACTGAATATTGCAACGAATAAATATTGTGAACAATTATTTAAACACTTATTACTGACAATTCGATTACAATTATGATTTAAAATGTCGTAACATAAAACCCGATAGTGGTTATTAGTTGACAGTTAAAGATAATGATAAAAAATATTTTCCAACTTTCAAACTTAATGAATATTGGTAATATCGGTTCGAATATGAATTACATTATATTGCACACATATATGTATATATACGTATGTATGTAACGTGGTCTCATAAATAAGTTAAGATATTGCTGATCATTTGTGGTCGACTAGCCTTTGCTTCAAGCAATATCTGGCAAATATAATTTGTCTTTAAATGCATTTCATTATGACGTTTTGTCGAAATAAATAATTCATATCAAATAGAGAGTTCTTCTGGGTGAAATATTTAAAAAGTTATTAAAAAATATCTACATGTCTACGATCGTTTCGCCTTTTTTTTACTTAAAACCTGTTGATTGCATTTAACTGTTAATTAAAATAGCTTGAAGCAGCAAGATTCGTAAAATATTAATAGGAGGGTTTATTTACTGATCACGCAAACTGTCTACTTCTTCAACTACAACACCACAAGAGTTGTTTTTGTCGCGCCAAATATGCCTTTTAGTTAAAAGATTTTTTAAAAAAACTAAAATTCAACAAAAAATAACTTATTTTTTTAACCTCCATTAAAACACTTCTTGATTTTGCAATGAATATATAAAAATAAATTTTCTTAAAACGAAATCAAAAAGAATTTAATTATCTTTAATATGCAAAATATAAGACTGACAAATATATTTCGAAAATAGTTTACATTAAGAAGTGCAGTGTACTGTATAACTAGTTTTCTAAATATTAATAAGCCACCTATTGGGATTGTAATTAGATTTAATTATTCTTTTCGTAAATGAACAATGAACTATATTGCCTTGGTTTTGACAAGAGGAAATAATATTTCTCTTATCAGTTTTAAAAAGCAAACTATTTTTAATTGAAATTTTCAACTTTCATGTCCTTCATTTTTAATTAATTTTTCAACTAGCTATAAAGAATCTTTTTAAATGATAAAGTGAAATAAATATCCTTGCATCTCTCGCCTCTTATTTCGTTTTCATATTATTATATGCAGTGTATACACAATATAATACCAACATTAAAAACAATCGTGTCCATCTACCGTATGTTATCAAGTGAAAAGCTCGTTAAATTTGAAAACATCTATATATATATATATACGTTCGGATACTAAGTAATCGCCAAAGTTATATATAAAAAGAAAAGAGAATAAATTTACGTCCAATAAGATAAATTTAGTTAATAAATGATTATGAACCGTTAAGGCACATATATTTTTTAACGAGAGTCGCACCATGAAGCAAGGAAGAAACCGCTAAACAATGGCGGTTAACAAGCAAACTCGATTTGCAAACAATGGTACCACCAAAGCAAACCATGAATAAATCTATCTGGTAGAAAGACATGTAACCCATGAACGGGGACGTTGCATTTATACTGTAATTACATTAAATGCATGAAATAACAGAAAATGTAAAAATTTTAACATTCATTTATACTGAAACCAAAAAAAATAGCAAAATGTCTAATTAAGAGAGAGTTTCAATCTTGAGAACTAAACTGGAAGCTAAATTATAGACTATTGCTTGAATGATTTCTTAATTTTATTCAAATCAGTTAATTTTTATAATATATGAAAACATTTTAGAAAAAAATTAAATTAATATAAGTACTAGGAGACGCCACTGATTATAAATACTTGAAGAGTATTATAGTGAAAAAGAATCCTTTGTTACAAGCTCATTTGCCGAAACTTTAATTGTATTCGAATAAACAATACAAGTTGATCGACAATTCAATACATGATGGACTTGTTCTGCGGGAGGTATTGGTATATATGTTATCAAAAAGAGATTGTGCCTTCCATTTTTATTCATTGCTACTAAATTTTACCAAAAGACATACACATATCTTTAATTTTGTTACCTTAAAGCAATTTAAATTATTCTCCAAGAATGGCCATATATATATATATATGTAAATATAACTTTTATAATACATTTATAAATCGTTATCCTTGAGTGTGGGATCTATGTTACAATTGTTGTAAATTTTTTCCATTCTCATATAATTTTTTTTCTTCTTGTATTCATATATTTATGTACCTGCCTAATAACACCATGTATGATTTGTGTTAAACTTTAAATGTTATAAATACAACATCATTGACATCAATATACACACGCACACACATTGCCTTATACAAATAATGAGTTTCTGCTTTTGATCAGCTTTGCAAAGAGATCGTGCAAATCCTTAACCAATTACTGGGCAATGCCAGAGCATTTATTATTATTGTATATGATTCTTTATAATACGCACTCGCCATCATCATGGTGAGAGGTTAATGCGATTGCTTAATATCGTATAAGAGAAGTTCCGAGTCGATAATATAACTTACATTGAATTGACCAACTATATATTATATAGGTAGATGAGTACTTCTCGTTTATAATTCTAATAATATAATACTTATATGCACTGATGCCTTATTATATAAAATCTTGTGCATCGTTATTTTATTATTCATTCATAATTTGTTATAGAATGTGTTTATTATGTGTTCTCAGTCTCTTATATATGCAGTCATTTACGGTTATTTAATATAGATTAACTTATAATGTATTTGGACAATCATTCAGCATTAATTGTCTTTGTGATGGAATAATAATAAATGAATTGATAATAGATTATGTTGCTATTTATGCCAATAAAGTGAAAAACAAGACAAGATTTCTAATAAAATATGAGTAACGTATAGGGTTTGTGTCTTGATCGCTCGTTGGAGTCTCTTTGAAAATTTTTACTTTATGTGTAAATAAATAAAAAATAAGCCATTATAATTCGTAAATATATTATTTTGCATGCATGACAAACATTGCAGAAAGAAAAAAAAGATGATTAAGTTACAAATTTTGTTTGTTGGTGACATTATATAATTTAAAATGTTTAAATAAGTAGGTATGTGAACTGCCATAATTGCTTCTAGTGTTCACGTTATGGTGTTTACATCTATTTATTTAATGTTGTGACATTAAAACAAGACGTTTGAGTAAATCACTTACTAAATTGGTCTGAAAGGCAGTAGAGCATCGCTTGCAAAGTGTGTTGCAGTGCAACAAAATGCAACAAGTTTTTGTATTGTCTAATTTTTTCTAAGAAATGTATATGCATAATGAAACTTTTCTTTGATATTCTTTATCTTTAAACTATCTTTAATTTGCTTTAATTTAAATTTATATGTATTTAAATTTGCGGGTTCGTGTCTTATGCGCTCGTTGGAGTCTCCAATGTTTTTTCAGTTTAACTCACTTATTTTCTAATATAATCACAAAAAGCCATATGAGTTGTTTAAACACAATATAATTACAACATTTTTCAGTAAAATAAATATATTTTGATGCAGTCAAACTGTGTAAATGTGCATAATGCATCAAATGAACTATTCGTGTTTTAACTCCTAGACTCCTACATACAAAATGTAAATATATAGAACTTGAGTAAAAAATATAAACATATAACTATATGTATAATAGTAAGTAATAAAACGTTACACAAATTATATCCACAAATTAAAATATTTGTAAATTATAGAAATATAATACGCTTATTTAAATAAGTATTAGAAAGAACAGATTAACAACAAAAACATACAAAAGTAAAACTTGTATAACAATAAAGCTTCTATTTTTATTAGTCATTTTCTATCAAGTTTATGGGCCCGTCTGTTATAATTTTCTATACAAATTTTAATGTTTTTATAGTCAACTTTTGAAATAATACAACACATTCAAAATATAAGAAAACAGTTATTAAGTAATATTTTCTATAATAATGCTGCAACTTAAGTAGGAAAAAATTTATTATACATTCCATGGAATGCCATTAGTGGGTTAATGTACAACACAGATATTGTGCATTTATAAATACAAATGGGTGTATAATGTAAAATATTCGTTTTGAAAAATAAATTAATACACAGTAGTCATAAATATCTTTTAAAGTGTGTAGAAAAACCACAAAACAAACCACAAAAACGATGTATAGATAGGATAATACTTTATTAAACATCGCCGAAACAATTATTAGATCATGGAATAGTGCAATTTACAAAGGCATGCTTTAAAATGTTGTAATGAAGACTGTTTATGTATACAATTATTTGCACTTTGTAGTTACATTCATTAACAACGTCATCAACTATGTAGAAAAAATATTTACATAGTTACTTATGAAATATTCATTTGATGGCAGAACACATTTAAACAAGTTTTTTTTTACGAAAAAGAAGAAATTCGCACTTATTTAAGAGAACATCCTGTTTAATTGTCAAAGTATCAGTTTGACGTCCTGTTAAAAAAAATGCACCTGCACAAAATGCCGCCCGTTGTGACAAACACCTTCTTTCATGCACATTTCCATGATGAGAAAGACGTTTCGTATAATAATCAGTTGGAAACAAATATTTAACTAGATTATTTAGGGAAATATGATAAAATCGAAAAAAACATAGTGGCATTTTAGGGCACCGCTGTAAATATATAATGGCAATACTTATATCACAATACCGTGACCAAACACATAAATCATGTCGATGCCATTTTCAAAGAGGACATAGGTGACTATAAACATGAATATATACAAGAATAACTTGACCCCACGCTGCCATCTCAGGACATGCTGCGGGCGAATGCAGCTTGTTAACTGAGAAATGTAACAACAAAAGCCAGACATGTAATATTATTTCAATCTATTTGTGAAATAAAAGTAAAAAGAAATTCGAACAGAATAAACGAATCTGCATCATGCAGATAGGTGATATATACATGTATATAAATATACACAACAATAATGTTTACAAGAAAATAATTTAGATGAAAATCTCAAATTTGATGTCAGATGATATTCAATCTAAAAAATATAAACTAATTTTTATCTAGACTTAAAATTATGCAGTCGATTTTACTGTTATTTTCTTTTTAGTGTTTCATAAAATTATCGCTATTAGCAAAACATAAATTCATATGCCAAGACAAAAAGTTCAATATATTAATAAGTGTATTGAATATTATAAATATATAAAACATATTTTTTTTGTTCACACTCTGAGGTCAATCAATCCGTCACCATTTGATAGACGGGTTTTAACCTGATAAATTATTGTGGGCAGATCCCTGTAGGTTCTAATAAAGACATCAAAATTATGACTAAGGAATTTTTAAATCTTATATTAATATATAATATAAAGTTGTGTAAAATAGTGATGTTCAATTACGAGAGGCGTTACCTAAAATTCCACATGAAAACAAATTATTTTTTACTTTAAACATTTATAGCGATTTCGTGCAGCACTATTTTTTCTTTTCTAGTTTTTTTTTTCCTCCTCTTAATATAATATTATTAATTAACATAATTGAAGTGATGTTTCTGGTCGGTATCAATCTTAAGCGATGATGAGAATTTTTTTGCTCTTTAATAATAATCCTGTTAGACACGCCGTAATATTTAAAACTGTTTGAATAAGTTAATTTAAACATTTTTGTTACGCTTATAATACAATTCGAAAATACGTATTTAAAATTATTTTTCTAAATAGTACCTACAATATTATTATAAGAATGGATACAGGTGTTTTTTTAATTACATATTTTTAAATTAAGTTTTACGGAAATTAAATCGAATTATTGTTATTTGTGATCCTTGAAAGTAATTGTTACATTTTTCTTTTAATTGTATTGAAAAATTAACATTTTATAATATAGATCAAACTTAATCATTAATAACCTAGTTAAGACAAGAATTTATTGTAAAAAAACTTCAAGGAAACTTCGACAAAATGCTATTATTATATACTTTACGATCTAATAACTAATAACTTTCAGCATCTGGATTAATATTTTCTATATTCTAGAATTAATTAAATTTAATTAGACGACAAAGTTGTTGCATTAAAAAAATGATTACAGGAAAAATTATTTCAGCTATTTAATGTTGTATATACTTTTCGTCTGTATAATATTTAACTTGTCTTAACGAATATAATGATTGGAAGCTAAACAAAAATAAATAAATCGATGTATAAACTAATTGCTTATGCGGCATAGTTGCAAAGACAATAACAAGACCGTAAACTGCATCTACTTTATAATTAGATATGTGTGTGCTTGTGTAAAGAGCAATTCGATTTGCATATCTTACGTTGTCTGATTACATTACCACTTCAATTAACACTAAAATCTTTTTAATTATATTAATGGTAGTCAACTTCAACAAACGTTTTCATTTGAAAATATACTCTACTTTTTTTTGTTATTCAATTTAAAAAAAAATAATTGCACTTTTATTTCACATATTCAAATGATAATTGCGAAATATAACTGTTTTATAATAAGAAAAGTAAAATTTATGCAACATCAAATGTCAATTAGTTTTGTATTATACAAAATGTATTCACAACTATTAATTCTTGTCAGTGAGATGTTCCCTCAAGTACCATACAAGAAATGAAAAATTACAAATAATTGAAAGTGCTATAGAAACAAATAAAACGCAATTTCACGCAATTCTGCACCGATAATAATAATTTTCAATAAAATCATTATAAATACGAATTGTTTTTACAACACCAAAACAAAATGGATAAAGTTTTAACCTTGTATTGATATATTTAATGATGTCCACTTAAGTATTATAAGAAATATAATACTCTTTTGGTTATTCAGTAAGTGTATATAAAAGCATATTATATACAAGGGTATGAATTGTAAATGTATTGCAATTACTGTCCTGTTCATACTGTGTTACAAAGGAGGCGGCTACATTCTATTTGTTTGCCACAGGAGGACGCTAATTAGGCAAACTGCAGAAATCTCTGTCGGACACCAACAAATATAAAAATATTATATAAGCTTGCATTATTATGTTTACAATGTTATATGTTCACCATTTACCGATTATATATGTACATATACAATTATTGATGTATCGATAACGGAAATTCTATAAAATTGAATAAAAATTCAAACAAAACAAACAATAATGCTACCAGTTGGAAAACGAAACGTTTTCAAATGTAAAATATTCCAACCACACACAAAAGTCGTATCAAATTACCTGTTTTAAGTAAACAGAAAATATAAATATTTTCATGAATATTCTAATCACTAATAATAATTTTCTGGTTATTGTACAAGAAACGTGTTAGTAAGTAAATCAAACTTCTTAAGAAGTTGGAAACAAACAATACTATATAGTAAGTTTACTTGTTATTAGAATAGTCCATTGAGGCAGGTGAGATCACTTAACAATGCTACTGCCATATATGATAAGATCGACACTAAAGACACTCTTCGTGTGTGGCAAAATCCATTATAACATATATATATATATGAGTTTCTTAAATGCACATTTCGTAAATTTTACAAAAAATTTATAAACCATTTATTTGCCAAATAAATGTACAATTTAAGGAGAAAAATTGTACGTACCCATGTACGTGTATTTTATTAAGTTTGTACAAAGTAATTTATGTGTACAAATTAATCAGATATTTAAATGTCGACTTAATTATCGGTGTATATGTGCAGTATATTATAATATGCAAATAGATGTTATAAATTACAACTTATCAAAATATCATGTATCTATTTATAATGTATATTATTATTTACTTTGATAACTGCAAAATAATATTATAATAATAAATAAAATGTTCCTTTATTAACTATACAATATTAATACAAAGAACTATAAATCTTTATGTTTATGACTTTGCGTTATAATTGTGCATGTGCAATAACTATATGTAAATTAACAGATTAGAATATGTAAATGGTGTATTCGATTAGAATTTATAAAAATTATGTATAACGATGAACAATATATAAAGTGGGTATAAATTTTTAATAATGTTCATTTTCAAATACCTAGTCTATATTGTAATCTTTTTTAAATATAATAATTTATATCCAATTAATTTCATACAGACAATAAATATTGTCACCACACAGTATTACAGATCGTAAAAAGATACTTATACAAGTTTGCAATATATATTCGTCAAATAGCAACTTAAAAAAATAAAAATTGTAATTTATGATACCGAACAAATAAATATTAATATTTATATTATATATAGAATAAATCTGATAGAAACAACAGATTGCACAGACTTGTGGTAAATTTTTTCTACTCAATTATATAAAATAAATATATCTTATAGAAATATTATAACATTAATTATTATATAACACCTTAATTAACAATAAGCTAACACTGAAATTCGACTTGCTTATAAAATTAGCATAAAAATTATATTATTAACACTACTATATACATTATTTATTTGGAACCAGTTTAATGAGAAATTCGTGTAGGTATTAAGTTTTTGGATTAGAAAAATTAAAAATCTAAAATATATACATGTATTTAAAAATTATGTACCTTATACAAGATACAAGGACTAAAGTAATTCAAAACAATGTTTTGTCGACTTTTCCACGGAAAAAGACTATAAATGTAATAAAAATACAAATATTCACACATTAATTTCGTTTCTTGACCATAAAGCCAGTTGTCAAGAACATATTTCAATTTTTTACATATATAAAAATACTTTTTGGTTTATAAAATATACCAAAAACAAAAATCTTTTGGAAAATTAAGTTTTACTGTTATGCAACCTGGCATACTCAAAAATTGATATTTATCTCAAATTACCAAGAAACCATTAGAAAATCAAAATATCTATAACGTTTGTGTGTGGTCTAATTAATAATCTAAAAAAACAGAAATTGAAAGTTATGTAAATAATTCGAAAAACGAACGACAAAATCCATTAATCAAAATTAATTTCTAAAAGCCTACCGATTTTATGGCCCAATTTTAATTTGAAAATACTAACTAATTCTGAAGCAGTCATTCATTTATTAACTGTTAGTGCAGTAGTTAAAGGATAATATCAAAAATCATTATTGATTGCCAAGATATTTACGGTATTTGACTGTCATTTAACTGTCAAGTAGTCATTTATAGGGTTACCGGGCCGATCCTTTTATAAACTACAAACTATAAGATCCGTTGTTGAGATAAAAAAAGAATATAAACTAGTGGACACACCATACTTCAAAATCGTCAACTATTTATTATGATTGTTTTTATATTTCTTCTTTCTACTAGTAGAATTCTTGCTAGTAACGGAGTATAATTTATTTAGCACCTGATCGATTGTTATCTTATTTGTCCGCCAGAAATGATAAATGCTTTTGTAACAAATATTTTGTTTAAAATAAATTTCTGTATACTGTTTTTAACATTTGTGATAATATACAAAAATAATAAATAAACGAGATAATTTACATGTAAAAACAAACGTAAATTGAGTACTTATACAAGGAAAACAAAATGCACACATATTACAATTACAAATTGAAAATATTTACAAGGGAAATGTGAAAGATTGATTTGTATTCCAGTTTTGTTGGATATAAAACTATCACATACTATATATATTACAAAATGAATGGCATTTGATGTGGTGGTTAGTAGGATAAAGTCTACCAAACAGAGAGTATAGTTGCCAAGTGCTATTTATGCCTTTAGTTTTCCGTTCAACATGGTACTACTCTGTTCTTATTTGTTATTGTAATGACGAGTGATACTATCTTTTGCTGTCCGCTGTCGCTCCACCTCGTCTACGTGTCATGTACCACACGAATGATACACTTTATATCTCCATACAATTTTCTTTTCAACTTGATAGTTTATTACAAAGTCGAAAAGTACTACATTATTTTTTTGGAATTTGTTTTTCTCACACACAACTGAAATCTTTGTTTCAAATGCAATAAAAAACAAGAATCTCTGCTGCTCTCTTAAATTGAATGCGTTTTACAACATTTGTATTATTTTAGTACTTTGATTCTGAAATTTTTTGTAAATATAGAAAAGAATTGATCATTTTTACTTCTTTCAATTCTTTTCGAAAAACTATAGTACCCAAAACTTTAACAGTTGATATAGTACCACAATGTTTCTCTAAATACAATTTTCTTTTCAACTAATAGTTAATATTACTAAGTCGAAAAGTACTACATTTTTTGGAAACCGTTTTTCTCCCACACAACTGAAATATTGGTTTAAAATGCAAAAAAACACAAATCTCTGCAGTACCACTCTCTTAAATTGAATTTCTTTTACGAAATTTGTATCATTTTAGAATTCTGATTCCAAAATTTTTGTAAATAAAGATGAGTTTGATAATTTTTATCTCTTGTAAATTTTCTTGAAAAACTATAATACCCAAAATTATATAGCTATTGATATAGTACCAGGATGTATGTATATCTCCATATAATTTTCATTTCAACATGATAGTTTATCATAAAATCGAAAAGTACTACACTTTTTATATTGGAATTTGTTTTTTGAACTTTGGTTGTGAAATTATTGTAAATAAAGAAAAGAGTTGATCATTTTTATTTCTTTTAATCTTTCTTTGAAAAATTAAAGTATTAGTACCATATTGTTCAAAAATTTAAGAAGACAGTTGTCAAAAGTTCAACATTCCACAAGTACTCTTTATGAATTAATAAATACCAAAACCTGATGAAACGCAATTATAAATGTCGTGATTGAATAAGGGTTGGGCAACCTTGGTTATAAGAAGACACTCTCATTACTTGAAGATTATTAGTATCTGGTATTAACAACGATTAGTTTCAATGTATTTATTGGCATATTGCTTTAGTCAATTTCGTATAACATATAGATCATGAATTGTACAACAATTAAAATGAAAATACTTACATACATGCTCAAAGTTATTAAAATGCTGAAAGATAACATACTATAGAGGTTTATAAGCGGTTTTAAATTATGAATCGACAGATTGCTAATAGGTAATTCTTGAAAATATACACAACTTGTGGTTATTATTCTACATAAATTAACAGAATAATATACTTGAATTAAGCTCGGAAGAAAATTAGATACAAAATTTTCCCAGTATTCTATTATATAGAAGAATTCCTGCTATTTTAGTTTGTGAACAGAAAAATAACAATTCTACTTCTATAATATAAATTGGCGCGTCAATTTGGAATTCTAGAGCGACTTTTTATTTGTTCGATATACTCTCCAGTCCAATTATATTTCGACACAGAATTGCCTCAAAGGTAAAATGCAAAAAGAAAAAAAGACGAAACACGGACGATATATAGAGAAAGTGTCTGTTTGTTTGTTTTTTGAGACCTGGGTCTGTTATACAAAAACTGGCCACTTCTCACATTGTTCACTACATACATATCTATATATATAAATACATATATACTTTTTCGTTTCATTTTCAACATGTTCACGAAAACCAGAAAGAATGGTTTTATATATAAAATGGTGTTGAGCCGATATAAGATCGCAAAAAGATTACATTTAGGCAAAAGACTTTCTACACGACGACGACCACAGCACATCTCTGTGAATTCATTAAAATATTATATCTAACCGAATATGTTGTTATATTATATGGAAGCGTGTGTTGTTTATTGTATACAAAAACAATTAAATTATCCACAATCTTATCGAGATTTTCTAGTGACATGCCAGAAGATCGTACAATCGTACACATTTTAAAAAAGAATTAAAAACTTGTACATATCAATTTTATTTTATATGTATATACGAGTATATTTGTATATAAGATGGGAGGAATATAAATAAATCATGAGTTTATATTCGATATAATTTGTTAACAGTATGAAATTTAAATAAATATTACTCGATATATACAATCGATCAAACATAATCTGTTTCTTGTATAAAATTTAAGTAAGTTGATTCATGTCACTATTCTTTCTTTTCTTTCACATGTACATACATATATGCTGTATATAACTTGTACACTTATATTATTGTATGCAATTTTTCAATACATACCTACATACATATATATATATATATAATTATATGAAGGCTAACGACAAGAAAACGTCTCTGAGGACAACATAATACTTGCGTGCTGATTCTGGTTTGACAAGTAAACACAGTCAGTAAGTAATTTGGTTTTGTAATTTATAAATTTAAATGTCAATCACAATTGAAGAGAATTTCCATTTCAGGTTTTAGTGGATTACCATAACTTTATGATTGTTAAATTAACTTAAACTATAATGTATGTATAACGTTTAAGTACATATTTCAGCACTAGGTGAATATTTAATATTATTATTTCTAAATATATAATATAGACATATATGTAAAAACGTCTATTTATTATAATAGGAGTATAATAAAAGTGAATGATTTTCTTATGTAAATTTTTGCTCGTAAAAAATAATTTTGCGGAAAAAATAACAGATTTTTCTCTTCCATAATATAATATAATTGGTTATTTAAAAATCTTTCTAATGTATAAAATTAAATTTAATTATCATTTGTATGTTTTATATAATGAAAACAAGATAAGCAATTTTATTTAACTAGTTAAATTTTAATACTAATAGATTTTCATAACCCCTTGAATAAATTTTAATTAATTATCTTAAATGACTATGTAGAGATTTTCGATGGGCTTTTATGGTAATTTATAGTAACAATCGATTAAATAAGTGCTGCGTGCTCATACATTGTGCAAGTTTTGAAAGCTTGAAAAAGAAGACAGGTCCAAAGGAAGGTGTTAAAGAATTCAAAAAATATTAGAAAATATTTTCATTAAAACATATCATTGTAATTTATATTTAATATACCACTTAACATATTCCGGCATTAATCTATAAATGGAAAAGATTCTGACACCAAAATGTCTGATGTACAATTAAAACATCAAATCTTCTTAATATAACGCCATCGGACAGTCAGACAGATTTCTCATCAAATTAACATATTCATATTTATAATATTAAAGAAAATGTGTACCAAGTGTTTAATTTAACGAAATCTAAAATATATTTTATGTTTATATTATGTATTTGTACAAGAGATATGAGTGAGATGAAAGAAACTATATAATGGCTACGAAATGTCATTGACCACAATTTATTTATAATATTTATTATAACTCGATGTTGTTATTATTATTGCCAAACACACACACACACACACACACACACCAACAGTTAAAAATAATACCTTGTTTCTTCACTCTTCTTAATATGTTTGGAATTTTTATTGATTTTTATTTAATTAAAACAATGATACAAGAAAAATTAAAAGTACATAAGTTTTTTTTTTCTTTCACACATTTTATATTATACTACATATATGTCTTTATTTACATAATATATTTAATCATGTGTAATTTTAAGTTTGATGTTGTTTAAGACTGATATTTTTATTGACTATCAAACAATCAATTTATGAAATAAGAAAAAAAAAATTTTAATATGCACTATATGATGACTACGTGTAAACGTCAATAAAGGCTTTATCTGATAAGATTTAATCAAACATTTTATTTATACGTATACATTTTTTTTGTATATATGAGTGAGCTTTTTTCATTTAAATTTTTGTTGTTGTTACATTGTAACAAGACGACAGCTTAAAAAGAATTCACCTGTAAAATTCACTAGGCAAGGTGCTAAATTAATTCCATAATACAAAATTGAAAATAAATATAA